>MCJB01048725.1:14287-68252 GCA_002018475.1 Nicotiana obtusifolia
TCTAGATTCGAGCCAGTTTGAGGTGATTGCTAAAGGACATGTGATTTTGGAGGGTTAATTGGGTGTGCTAGGTAAGTTTCTTGCCTAACCTTGTTGTGAGGGAATAACTCTTAAGATATGACCTTGTTTGCTTAATTGTAATTTTTGAAAACCGATGTATATGTGAGGTGACGAGTGTATATATGAGTGTTATGTATGATTCATGACCGGATAGGACTTTAGGCTTTTACTATGCCTTGTTTGGTTATATGCCTTCCATGATTCATATTCTAATCAATTGTGTGATTACGCGAGCTACTACTTACATGCTTGTATCCATATTTAGGATTACCAGATTGTAATTGGCTAAGATGGGATATTTGACAAATTGTTGTTATACTTGATTTAGCCATAGTCATACTTCATATATTGAGCACACATCTACACTTTTATTTATTATGTCTTTGTGCACCTTATTGATTATTTGTGAGCATATGCCCCTTTAAAGATGAAATATTGTTTTGGATTGCTATGATTACGGCATATTTAGATATGTTGAGCAGTTCGATCTAGCTATGGCACGAGGTTTCTATCGTATGGTCACTGTGATATTGATATTTTTGTGGCACGAGGTTTCTGCCGTACAGTTGAAGTGACACTATCACTATTAGCACGAGGTCATTGGCATGTAGCGTGTGGATATTGATCCATACCCTTAGGGTCGTCCACTCATGTTTATCTCTTGATGGCATGCACGCAGGTATTGAAAAACCGACGGGTATCTGGTTGATTGTGTAGTAGGACCCAATGTGATGAAGTTTTATGCATAAAGGTGGAAGCTTTGGCTATTAAGTGAATCCCTTATACTTTATCATGCATTCTATATGCTTTCTATGTTAAATTCTAACATGCTACTTGATGCCTCTATTATGTTTTTTTGACTTGTTAGTCGAGACATAATTATCCATATTGAGTCAATATTTCTTATATGATCTTTGATGATTTTGTATCTCTTTTCATAGTCTTGTTGTGAATAATTATGTACTGTACATGTTTATTTGATTAGTAGGTATCAAATGACTTGAACCTCGTCACTACTTTACTGAGGTTAGTCTTGATACTTACTAAGTACATATTATCCCATACTCATACTACCCTTTTGTATATTTTTGTGCAGATCTCGGCATTGGCAGTAGCGGACTTCTAGAGGGAGCCTAGTAGCTGTCAGTGGAGACTCGAGGTAGTGCTGCATGATTATCTGCAGACCCTTGGATCCCCTTCCCCTACTTTTATACTGCTATCTATATTTAGATAGTATTGTATTATTGAGAGATTTCATTTTATCTTGATTTAGAGCTCATGACTCCATACTACCAGGTTTTGGGGATTTGATGTTGTAGTATCCATATGCTATTTGTAGTTGAAGTCTTATTCTGCAATTTTTGCCATTTCAGTTATATTTCACCTTGATTATGTTGGTTTGTTCTATATTGGATGTTGTCTTACCTAGACATAGAGGTTAGGTGCCATCATGACCGTTGGTGGGATTTTGGGTCGTGATAAAGTTGGTATTAGAACTCTATATTTATTGGTTCTATGGGTCATGAGCATGTCTAATAGAGTCTTACATATCTGTACGGAGATGTCTGTACTTATCTTCAAGAGGCTGCGGGACAAATAGGATATTTCTCTATCGTGCAACTTTATTTCATCCTAAAGTTTGAATCTTTGCTCTTCTATTTTCTCACAGATGATGAGAACACGTTCTTCCGTAGTAGCTGAGCAGGAGCCAGTACCCCATGCCAGAGTCGTGAGAGGTAGGGGCCGGGGCAGGCAAGAGTTCAGGCCACAACACGTACAACCACACTTGTGAGAGTAGCACCTATAGTTCCTCGTGCTTGTGCAAGATCAGTTTCTGAGGAGTCACCAGTAGCTCCAGTGGTGGAGCAAGCTCCAACTCATGTGTTCCACCAAGTTCAACTTAGGTTCCCATTTGCCACCCTAATGCTTCAGAATATTATGGTCCGAATCTTGAGTTATTTTGATGGATTGTTATAGGTCGGTATGATCTTTATGATTCCATCTGCTTCCTAGACTGGAAGGGAAGCACAAAGCCTAGCTATTCACACTTTGGAGTAGGCCACTGCTATGTTTCATACTCCAGGAGTTCCGGTTATTCCACTAGTTGGGATTGTTCAGCCTATTGCTACAGTTAGGCCTGAGATTAGACCTGTTATGACCGTGGAGGAGTAGAAGATGATGGATCAGTTCTAGAAGTTAGATCCTCCATGTTATACTGGTGATCTCACAACTGATTCTCAAGAGTTCTTGGACAGGCGTAATGAGATTCTACGGAATTTGGGACTTATGGAGTCCAACGGAGTTGATTTTACCACATTTCAGTTGAGACATCCAGTCAAGAGGAGGTGGTAGACTTATGAGCAGGGCAGACCAGTAGGTCACTTCCTCTCACACGGGATCAGTTCTCAACTCTCTTCTTGGAGAAATTCATACTGCTCACTAGGAGAGATAAGTTGCGCATCCAGTTTGAGCACTTGTAGCAGAAGGGTTTGACCGTTACCCAGTATGAAATGAGATTCACAGAGTTGTCACGCTATGAATTTTTTTTGATTCCTACTGAGAAGGAGAGGGTATAGAGGTTTGTTGATGGATTCAGCTACAATATTAGGTTTGGGATGGAACGAGAGGTTGAGACTAAGATAACCTTTCACCAGGCTATAGAGATTGCTAGGAGATTACTGAATATCCGCAGGTAGGTGAGGGAGGACAGAGAGGGCAAGAAGCCTCATGGTACTAGAGGATTTAGTGGTACCTATTCTGGAGGCAAGGGTCGCTAAGGTAGAGGTTATTCTAGTAGTCCAGTTCATTCAGGACTAAAGACTTCGTGTGGTGCTCCAGCTTGCCATGGGTTTTAAAGTACTCATCTAGGGCATTTGTCATTCAGTGCTCCTTCCACATAGTTATTACAGTGGTTCTTCTAGTTGTCCCGGGCAGGCTTAGTCCCAGCAGACACGTCCGCAGAGAGCTTGCTTTAAGTGTGGGGGTTCCGATGCACATGAGGAGGAGTTGTCCTAGGATTTAGATGGTACCTCAATAAGGTACTCATACCATGATTCCCGCACTAATTTCTATACCGCCTGCACATCCAGCTAGAGGTAGAGGTCAAGCGGGTAAAGGTCGTCCTGGAGGTGGAGGCCATGCTCGTTGTTATGCTTTTCTTGGTAGGCTTGAGGCAGTTGGGTCTGATACAGTCATTACAAGTATTGTTTTAGTTATTCATAGAGATGTTTCAGTGATATTTGATCATGGTTCTACTTATTCGTATGCATCATCCTACTTTCCATCATATTTGGATATGCCTCGTGATTCTTTGGATATTCCTGTCTATGTGTCCACATCTTTTGGAGATTCTATTATGGTAGATCGTGTCTATCGTCCTTGTGTGGTTACTATCAATGAGTATGATATTATGGTTGATCTCTTATTATTAGACATGGTTAATTATGAGGTGATTCTTGACACAGATTGGTTATCCCTGTATCATGCTATCTTAATTGTCATGCCAAGACTATGACTTTAGCTAAGTGGTGAGGGTCACTTGATATTTCCACTAGTAGGGTGATTTCATTTCTGAAGGATCAACATATGGTTGAGAAAGGATGACTTGCATATTTGGCTTTTGTTCAGGATTCTAGCGCCGAGGTTCCTTCCATGGATTCGGTACCGATGGTGAGAGAGTTTCCAGAGGTGCTTCCTACGGATTTGGCAGGTATGCAACCGGATAGGAATATTTATTTGATATTGACTTGGTTCCGATTACTTAGCCCATATCTACTCCACCATATCGCATGGCTCCAGCTAAGTTGAAGGAATTGAAGGATCAATTGCAAGATTTGCTTGATAAGGGATTCATTAGGCTGAGTGTTTCTCCTTGGGGCGTGCCAGTGTTGTTTGTAAAGAAGAAAGATGGTCCCATGAGAATATATATTGATTACAGATAGCTGAACAAAGTTAGTATCAAGAACATGTATCCACTACCGTGCATTAATGATTTATTTGATCAGATCTAGGGTGTTCTCAAAGATTGACTTGAGATCAGGATATCACCAGTTAAATATTAGGGCTTTGGATATCCCTAAGACGACTTTTATGACTCGTTATGGACATTATGAGTTTTTGGTGATGTCTTCTGGGTTGACCAATGCCCCAGCAACTTTCATGCATTTGATGAATAGTGTGTTCTAGCCTTATTTGGATTCTTTTGTCATTGTGTTCATCAATGATATATTAGTGCATTCCCAAGTAGATAGGAGCACGAGCAATATTTGAGGATTGTGCTTCAGTCTTTGAGGGTGAAGAAATTGTATGCTAGATTCTCCAAGTATGAGTTTTGGTTGGACTTAGTGGCATTCTTGGGTCACGTAGTATCTATTGATGGGATCAAGGTGGGTCCGAAGAAGATTAAAGCAGTTCATAGTTAGCCCAAACTTTCTACCTCTACTGTGATCAAGAATTTCTTAGGCTTGGCTGGGTATTTATCGTTGCTTTGTGCATGGGTTTTCATTTAATACAGCTCCATTGACTCAGTTGACTTAGAAAGGCGCTCCTTTCAGATGGTCTGGCGAGTGTGAGAAGAGCTTTATAAGCTCAATACATCTTTGACTACGGCTCCAGATTTGTTATTGCCTTAGGATCGAGGTTTTATACAATTTGTTGTGATGCTTCGCGTGTAGGCCTTGGGTGTGTGTTGATGCAGGATGGTAGGTTGATTGCCTATGTGTCGCGCTAGTTGAATCCCCATGAGAAAACTATCTAGCGCATGATTTAGAGTTAGTAGTTATTGTACACACGCTCAAGATTTGGAGGTATTACTTATATGGCGTATCTTTTAAGGTTTATACGGATCATCATAGTCTCCAGCATCCGTTTAAATAGAAAGATTTGAACATGAAGCAGCGGAGGTGGTTGGAGTTATTGAAAGATTATGATATCTTCCTTATCGTCTGGTGAAGGCTAATGTGGTGGCTGACGCCTTGAATAGAAAGGCGGAGAGTATGGGGACTTTATAATTTATCCTAGTGTAGAGAGGCATTTTGCTATGGATGTTCAGGCTTTAGCCAATAGATTTTTGAGATTGGATATTTTGGAGCCTAGCAGAGTCCTTGCTTGCGTTGTTTCATAGTCATCCTTGTCTGAGCACATTAAGGCTCACCAGTATGATGATCCCCATTTGCTTGTCCTTAGGGAAACAGTGTTGCGAGGTGGTTCTAAAAAGGTGACTATAGGTGATGATGGTTTATTGCGACTTCAGGGTCGAGTTTGTGTTCCCAATGTGGATGGGTTGAGAGAGTTGATTCTTGAGGTGGCTCATTGTTCGCGGTATTCTATTTATCCAGGTGCTACGAAGATATATCGTGATTTGAAGCAGCACTATTGGTGGTGGAGAATGAAGAAGGACATTGTTGGATATGTTGTGTGGTGTTTAAATTGCCAACAGGTCAAGTGTGACATCAGAGACTAGGTGGTTTGATTTAGAAGATTTAGATATTAGAGTGGAAGTGAGAGTGAATCAACATGGACGTTGTGGTAGGATTGACACGGACATTGAGGATATTCGACATTGTTTGGGTCATTGCAGACAGACTGACAAAGTCTACACATTCATCCCAGTCCTGACTTCCTACACTTCAGAGTAGTTGGCTAAGAACTACATCAGAGGGATTTTCCACTTGCATGGTGTACCTATTTCTATCATCTCGGATCGTGGCACTCAGTTTACGTCGCATTTTTGGAGAGTGGTTCACCGTGAGGTGGGTATGCAGGTTGAGTTGAGCACTGCATTTCACCCTCAGACGGATGGGCAATCCGAGCGAACCATTCAGATTTTGGAGGATATGTTGAAGGCCTGTGTCATAGATTTCGGAGGCCAGCATGATTATTTTTATCCATTAGCATAGTTTTCATATAGCAATAGGTATTAGTCGATCATCCAAATGGCTCCATATGAGGCATCATATGGGAGACGATTTCGTTCTCCATTTGGTCGGTTCAAACCCGGTGATGCTAGGCTATTGTGCAGTTACTTGGTTCGTTCGGAGAAGGTGAAATTGATTTAGGAGCAGCTTTGTACAACCCAGTCCAGGCAAAAGAGCGACAAGAAGGTTCGTAATGTGGCTTTCATGGAAGGTGAAGAGGTTCTTTTTTGAGTTTCAGCTATGAAGGGCGTGATGAGATTTGGGAAGAAGGGCTAGTTGAGCCCTTGGTATATTATTCCATTAGAGGTGTTAGAGAGAGTTTGTGAGGTAGCCTATATACTTGCTTTGCCACCCAGCTTGTCGGGAATTCACCCTATGTTTTATGTTTTCATGCTTCAGAAGTATTATGAGGATTAGTCACGTGTGTTTTATTTCAGTTCACTGCAATTGGATGAGAATCTGGCTTTTGAAGAAGAACTAGTGGCCATTTTGGATAGGCAGGTTCGAAAATTGAGGTAAAACGATATTGCATCAGTGAAGGTCTAGTGGAGAGGTAAACCAGTCGAGGAGGCGACTTAGGAGATCGAGCATGATATGCGTAGTAGATATCCTCATCCTTTTGATATCCCGAGTATGATTCTAAACCCGTTCGAGGATAAATGTTTATTTAAGAGGGGCAGAATGTAATGATCCGGCTAGTCATTATCTATATTTGAGCCCCGTTCCCCTATTTGATGCTTCCTGTATATTTGTGTATTGTTTTGTGACTTGGGGGAATGGTTGGTTTGGTTACAGGAAGATTTTGGAGTGAATTAGGACACTTAGTTTCATTGTTGGAAGCTTAAGTTATAAAAGTTGACCAAGGTTTGACTTTCGAGTAGGTAACCTCAGATTGATGATTTGATGGTTCAAATAGGTTTGATTGATTATTTTGGACTTAAGCATATTTCCGAATTGGAGGTTCTAAGGGTGTTTTGGCTCTAATTGTCGAAAGTTGGAAAGTTGAAGGTTTGGAAGGTTCATAGGTTTGACTGGGAGTTGACTTTTATGATATCGGGTTCGAATTGTCATTTCGGGACTTGGAATAGGTTTTTTTATGTCATTATGGGACTTGTGTGCAAAGTTTGGATGTAATCGAAGATTGGTTAGGCATGAATTTGGACGCTTGGTTTGCAATTTAGAAGCTTATGAACTTTGGAGAAGTTCAATTTGTGGTTTGATCGTTGATTCGTATGTGTTACGGTATCGTGTGTGTTTGGAGGCTTTGGATAGGCCCGCGTAGTATTTACTGACTTGTTGGTATGATTGTACAGGGTCCCAGGTGGCTCGGGTGAGTTTCGGACCACCTGGAGCTTGCTTGAGATTGCAGATTTTCTACTGGTGTCTGGTGTACTTTACGATCGCGGAGCAGGTCTCACAATCGTAGAGGGTTACTTTTGGAGGCAACTGGCTTTGTTCTACCTGTTCGCGGCCATTAGGTTGCGTTCGCGATAGTTGTTGTAGTTTGGTCTTCGCGTTTGCGCCACAGGGACCGCATTCGCGTAGAGAAGAGGCAGGATGGGAATTTAGCTGGAGTTAGCCTTCACGATCTCGGGTTCAGGGTCGAACTCACCTAGGCTTGGGATACATGTGCATTGCGTTCGCGTGGAACCAACTACATTTGCGAAGGGTGTTTTTGGAACTGGCAGGATTGTGTTTCGCGAACACGAGACGTGAGCTGCATTCGCGAAGGGTAGTGCTGGGCAGACTCATTTAAGTTCTAATATCAGGATTTTATCCCATTTTCTCATATTTTGAACCCTAGATTTGGAGAGGGGCGATTTTTGAAGGAGACTTTCATATAAGACTTTGGGGTAAGTGATTTTTACTCTTTATTTGTATTATTTCAAGAATCTACATGGATTATTAACACATAAAACATGAAATTTTGAGGAAAATATGGGGGGTTTCCCTACAACTTAAAAGAGTGGAAATTAGGATTTGGGAGTCGACTTGGACTCTATTTTGGAATCTAATCACATATTTGAACTTGTGGTGTTATGGATAGTCAGAATCTAGCCCCTGACTCGTGTTTTGACCATGTGGGCCGGGGGTTGACTTTTGTTGACTTTTTGGGAATTGAATAAAGATCGAAAATTTATTGTTTGGAATTGATTCCTATGGCTTTGTTTGACGTTATCGAGTTGTTTTTGGCTAGATTTGACCCGTTCGTAGGCTGATTTGAGAGGCAAAAGATTTTTGGAGTATTGGTTCTCGCGCTTCGAGATAAGTATCTTGCCTAGGCTTGGATTGGGGGTATTTCCCCATTGGCTATGATATTTGTTATGTGTTGGGGTGATGTGTATGCAAGGTGACGAGCATATATGCGTGCACCGTAGTTATTCATGACCCGAATAGATCTTAGGCTATTATATGCTTTGTTTGATATTATGCTTCTTTGATACCCTATTTTCTCTATTTTTATGACTACATGAGCATTTATTCATACTAGAAATTATGGCTGGCAACTGGTCCGGTTCGGTCACGGACCGAAAATTTTTTCCGGTTCCGGTCCGGTCCGGTACCATTACTGGGCAAAAACCGGACACAACCGGTAATTTCCGGTCCGGTCCTCCCGGTTGAAAATGGGCCGACCGGACCTTGACCGGTACCGGTGGCCGGTCTACCAGTTTTTCCTGTCCGGTCCGGCCGGTCATCTGGTTATTTTATTTTTTTAAAAAAATTAGTGCCTCCTTTATTTAACTTTATAGATAAATGAAAAGTATATTTCAAAGTTAAAACTTAGAAATAAAGAAGTTATAATAATATTCTTGCAAACTTTAAATTAGTTTCAAAGTTTATAATTAAATTCAAACCTTGAAATATATACAAAGTTAGTAAAAAATTAATTTTGTAGTAGAAGAAAATTATAAGTTTTTGAAAATATAACAACTAAATATTACTAACTTTGAATATATATTTGAAATGAAAAGTATGTTTCAAAGTTAAAACTTAGAATTAAAGAAGTTATAATAATATTCTAACAAACTTTGAATTAGTTTCAAAATTTATAATTAAATTCAAACCTTGAAATTTATACAAAGTTAGTAAAAAATAAATTTTGTAGTAGAAGGAAATTATAAGTTTTTGAAAATATAACAACTAAATATTACTAACTTTGAATATATATTTCAAATGAAAAGTATGTTTCAAAGTTAAAACTTAGAATTAAAGAAGTTATAATAATATTCTTGCAAACTTTGAATTAGTTTCAAAGTTTATAATTAGATTCAAACCTTGAAATATATACAAAGTTAGTAATATAAGAACACAAGAGTTGTGATGTGAACTTGGAGCAATTTTATTAATATGTATTTTGATGTAGAAAATTACATTCTTTTAAACATGCTCGCTAGTTTTTTTAATATAGCCGTAGGCTTTTCCTTAGGAACAGGTTGTTGTTGTTCCGGTTCATCGTCTTCTTCTTGATCTTCTTCATCTTTTGTCTCATTGGTTTGATTCCCGTCTTCGCTTGTTCCATTGCTCAAAATTTGATCCATGTACGCTCTATCTTTTTTCTGTGAAAGCTCTGGTATTCCAAAGTTTCTTCGCTCTGCTCTGATCCAATCTCTGAATAGAACTCCTGTCTCCATTGCTTCTTTTCTCAATGAATGTCTGTGATCTCCAATCTGAAATCTTCCCTGGCTGAAAGTGCTCTTCGACGCAACTGATGACGCTTGAATTGTCAATATATCGCGGGCCATTTTTGAAAGTATGGGAAATTGTGCTTCTTAACCCTTCCAGTAATCCAATAAATCGTGAGTTCCAAAACTTGTAAGTTTCTTCGGATATTGGATTAAGTAGACTTGGAACTCGCTATATTCCTCCCCGTAGTCATCTTGTTCTGAAAGTAGCTTCTAATCAAGTCCTCCAAAACTGCTCATCCCAGCATGCCGTTTGCCTATTTGAGAAGAACTTTCACCGATTAAAAGTATCGGTGCAGTTGGTGTAGCAGTCTCTGTCCAAGCTCTGTACTTTCCGAAAACAGCCTGAAAATCTGTATAAACTTTACCACGAGCAGTATCTACACTCGGGTAGTTATTAGTTGCAATTTCAAGAGGTGTAATATCTAAATTTGCATATATTTCCTGAACAAGTCGTTCAGTTAACTTAATTTCAAATGCAGGATGCAACACAGAAGCAATGTAAAAAAGTTGAGGAATTAGGAAAAAATATTTTATAAATTTTTCAATCATGGCCTCTACAACCATTTTATATGAATCGTATTGCCTATATAATTTTAATAATTCAGATATGCCAGCTATATAATATAACATAGTAGGAGTAGTTAGTTAATATTGTCCAGAAAATTCTAAAGTAGCATGATAAAAATTTTCTAAAAACTGGAGGAGATGTTCAACAAGGTTCCAATCTTCCTCCTTAAGGTGGTAAAGTTTCATAAAATATTTATTATACATTTGAGTTATAGGTTCTCTATATTCGTAAGCAACAGTTAATGCTTCATATAGAGTGTTCCACCTAGTACAAACTTCTTTTGGAACTCTCCTAATCGGCATTCCTAATTCTATACATTTTCTTTCCCATTCTCTTTTTTTTTGTTGATTTTTATTTCTAAAAATAAAGGCAATAGCTACTTTAACCTTTTCAATAATGTTGTTAAATAAGTCAAGACCATCTTTGACTACTAAATTGTAGATATGACATGCACATCTAACATGAAAAATTATTAGTCAAACAATAAGCACGACAAATTGATGAAACGGTTTTGGAAATATAATTTCCCGTGTGTGGTTCATCAACTACTTTATATGCAATAATACGTTTTTGGAAGACCCAATCAGGATCTATCCAATGAACAGTAACAGTAATATAATCGCAGTTATTAGTAGAACGACCCATATCAGTAGTAAGGCATATTCTAGTGTCAAAGTTATCAAATAAATATCTCAAATAATCTCTATATTCGTTTTTAAATTTAATAATATCATTTTTAATAGTTGTTCTTGGAAAACTTTTAAAGGAAGGATTATATGTAGCTTGGATATATCAAACAAAACCAGTAGAAGAAGAAAAACTGTAAGGCAAACCCTCTACCGCAACTAGTTTAGCAATATTTTCTCTATCCCTTTGTTTATCATAACTAAGAATTCCTCCTGTTGTTTGGTTAAGTTTAGCTTGGATACCCGAGGATGCGTCATGTGCTACCCTCCCCCCCCAATGCTCGGTTCCAAGATAAATACCCCCGGCCCGCGTTGACCATTCCTTGGGATGTTTCATTCTTAAGTGAGTTCTAATTTTACCCATCCCACCATCATTACCCCCAGTTTTAAACATCCACACATGTCCACAAAGACCACAAACGGCCATCTGACTTTCCTTTTTTTTCTGTACAAATTCCCACACCTCAGATCTATCCTTACGTTGAACCGGGGCTCTAGTGGGAGGTACAGGAGGCAAGTCGGACTGAACTTCAGGTGGACTAGCTTCAAATTCACGTTGTTCTTCTAAATTAATCCCAGTTTGATAATTAAATTGCGCTTCTACGTTTTGTGAATCAAGTGGATTAAAAGAGCTAAAATCATGATAATATTGATTTTCCTCTACGTGTTGACTAGAACTACCAACAATTCCTTTACCTTTATTTCCCGAACGACCACGTGCCCGCCCCCCACTACTAGTTCCAATTGAACCTCTTTGAGACATAATTATAGCAAATAAAATAAATATATCACAAAAATATAATTAAAGAGTAGAAATAGGAACGACCAACCAATATAGCCGTATAATTGAGATGAAGTTGATACTTGAACCTTCACTTGATAGCAACTCCAAGTAAAACTTGATAAATAATCACAATTGTATAATTTAGACAAATAGCCAAAGTAGCAATATTGTAGATGATTTTGAGAGAATTAGAGAGAGTTGGATGATTTTTGTGAAAAATATGATGAAATAATGGGGTATTTATAAGAAAAAATTGTTAGGGGTGGTTATGGGGTAAAATGGCCGTTTTTGGCCGTTGCCCAACGGCTATTTGCTCAATAGAGCCGTTGGCCAACGGCTATAATTTAAATCCCACGTTTTAATTACACTGTCGTCCGGTCCAGTTCCGGACCATTTCTTACCCGGTCCGTCCGGTCAAAAAACTCCTAACCGTCTCGCCACCGCTTCCGCTAACCCCCCCCCTAAATTGGTCCGGTTCCAACCGGTCCGGAACGGTCTGGGCCGGTTTTCGGTCCCTAAGCGGTCCGGTCCGGTTGGAACAGGACCACTAGCCAGCCTTACTAGAAATCATGTCTAGGTCATTTACTTATATGTTGAGAAATAATAGGGCTATTTTTGCAATGTTGAGCTATTTGCTTTAGCCGTAGTCATATTTTCCAGTTATAATATTATGTCTGCATGTTATATCTCTGTTTTTATGCACTTTTTATATGTTATCTCACATGTTGTTGGTGTTCTTATGTGTAATACACGTTTGAGCTGAATTGTGGCATGTTGGTATATACTGTGTGGTATATTGATTGTGATTCTGTGAGAAGTTTGCATATGGAGATTTGAGGGAATTGATGATTGATCTTGGGCCCTTGGGCCAGGTTGATATTAATAGTGAGGTGAGGCATGCGCTAGGTCCCATATTGGGCTGAGTGATATTGATAGTGATGTAACGCGCACCAGGCCCCATATTGAGTTGAGTGATATTGATCGTTGACTCAGATACGATCAGCGCTTGGGATAGATCCACCCCTCCGGAGTCAGGTATTAACCTTTGAGGGACTTATGTCAGGCACCCGTACAGTGCTGAGTGTGTCAGTGATGATTGAGTGATACTCGTGCCAGGCACTATACATGTGTTGGGTTTTGGTGTACTTGATGATCAAACTGCAATATCATTGATTTTGGCATGTAAACTTGTCATGCAAGCATAAGGTTGTATCTTTTTCATGATAACTGGTACTTGATGTCTATATTTGATGTTTAAAGCTTGGACTCGTAGCTTAAATTGATAATCCATGTTTAGGTGATTTCTGTGGAATATTGATGCCTTGACTGATATATTTGAAAAGCATGCTTATTGCTCCACTTATTGTGATAAAAATGAACTTGATATTACTTGAGCTGCTTTTCCTTTTGTCATTATTATACAGTTATTTGTGTTGTTGGCTATTGAAAATGACCATTGGACATTGCCAAGCTCGTCACTGCTTTCAGCCTGAGATTAAACTTGTTACTTATTTGAGTATATGTGGTCGGTTGTATTCATACTACACTCTGCACTTTATGTGCAGATCTAGGTGCTGTTGTTAGAGGTGATTGCTAGAGGGTGACATCTATACCTGTTGGAGATTTTGATGTAGTATTGATGTTCCATTCGCAGGCCTTGAAGTTCCTTTTGTTAGTTTTTGTTTTTACTGTTTAGTCGTTCAGACAGTATTATATTTTAGCTCAGACTCTATATTTAAAAAATCTATATAGCTTATGCACTCGATGACACCAGATTTTAGGATGGCTTTCAGTTATGTTGACTTCAGCTATTTATGCTATTCCGCTTTATGACTATTTAATTCTATTGTTGAAATTTATTTCTGTATATTAGTTGTTAGCTTGCCTAGAAAGCAGTGTAAGGAGTCATCACGACTCTGGTGTGATTTTGGGTCGTGACAACCATCCATGAATGACATTGCTTCGTACCCAGTAGTAGCGTCAATCATAAGCTTTGGAATAGGAAGCGGGAATTCATCCTTAAGGAATGGATTGTTGAGCTCTCTAAAGTGAACACATACTCGAATTCGACCATTCTTCTTTTGTACAGGGACAATACTTGAAATCCATGTTATCTATTTAACTTAATGAATAAAGCCAGCTTCAATGGGTTTGTTAACCTCACTTTCAATCAAGGGAAACAAATCCGGCCTAAAGCGCCTTTGAGCTTGCTTAAAAGGACGAGCGCCATTCTTGACCACAAGGTGATGGACTGGTACTTTGGGGTCCAAGCTAGGAATATCTTTGTAACTCCAAGCAAAGACATCTCTATACTTGTTGAGTATCTCAACATAAGCACTTTCCTCTCCAACGCACTAGTAGAGCACTCAAGTAGGTGGGCCTCAGTTCTTCATTATTGCCAAGGTTAACTTCTTCAAGTTCTGGTGGAGCATCTTTAACATATTCATCTTCTTGGGGATCGCCATTGTTGAAAGATATGTGGTAACACGATGAAAAATTCTCCAATTTCTCGTCATCCTCCATTAGAGATAGAGTTTTTTGCCTGCCTTGTGCAATAACATGATATGAAAAACCCACACTTTCTTCGCCTTCATCGTATTACTAGGTATAGACCATAGTGTTTGGCTTTGCTTTCAGTATCTCTTCACACGAAACGACGAGTTTTGTTTGCTACCTCATTCTAGAAGGAACCAAACTTTGGCAATCTTTAGAGATCTTTTGGATTCTAAACGAGGTGGGTGTTCTTATATTTCGATAATTTCTCTGGAACTTTTTTTCTTCTTCTTTAATGGACCTAACCTCTCAAATATCGAAGTTCTCACAATCGATTTTCCAAGTCGATCAAAGACGGAAGGCTTGTTAGAAGCAGTATATTCATCTTCTATAGTGATATCGTTGTTGCTTGCCCTTCTTATGGAGATGCAGACTGGTGAAGGTTGTTTGCATCGCAACCTTCATGTGGTTTCCTTATAGCAGCTTCTGATGGGAGCTTTCCTAACTTTGATGGCTCATTGGGGTTGTATCCAACCTTTGCGAATGACTTGTAAGAATTAGGATCAAAACCTTCATTTGTATGATTCCCAAGGAGTACCATATTTTGTAGCGGATTTTAAGACACAAACATTCCAAGTAGATTTGAGGATGAATATATTGCTTCAATGTGTTTGATCGGTAGAGTTAACCTGTTTACAATGTTGGTTTGGAGATTGAATGATTTATCTTCCTCTCTCTTTATCTTTGGGACATAGCGAAGTACATGAGCTACCTTCTTGCCGAAAGAAATAACATTCCCTCTATGAGATTAATTTGGATTAGGATGTGCCTCCTCAACAGTGATTTTGACATTGCCAGTAGTCACCTCAGCTCTTTTAGTAGTGAACTCATCATTCTTTATCCTAGTGACATCATTAGCTTTTAGCTCCTTCACAACATGGTTCTTCAAGTAGAACTTTGCGTCGGCAAAGTGTGACTCAGCATCGGTGAATGGCTTATCATCATCAACTATTTTCTTCTCGACTCCAACCTCGTAGTACTTCAAACATTGATGGTAGGTAGAGTGAACCACTTTATTCTTATGCACCCAAGGACTTCCAAGAAAGATGTTGTATGAAGTCTTTGCATCGATCACATGCAACAATACACTTGATTGCATATCTCCAACAGCGATCCCCAATTTGATCGCGCTTATGAATATTTGTCCCCCTTGATTGAATCCTTCAATCATCAAGTGACTTTCCAAGAGTTCATCCATGGGAATTCCAAGTTCTTTCACAATGTGAATTGGAAAAACATTCACTGAGGATGCTCCATCAATCAAAATCCAATTTACCCTTTCATTGCGCGTATAGCCAGCCATGTATAAAGGGCGATTATGAGGAGTATCACCTAGTAGAAGGTCATCACTCGTGAATGTGACATTTTCTTCGCAAGCATTAACTTCTTAAGCAATGAAATCAGTGAGCTTATTCGACTTTGAAGATGGCACCAACATTGGGTCTTCAGTCTTTTCTTATGCTTTATTAGTATTAAAACAAGATTCCTCATATCGTCTTGGAATACCTTCATGCGGAGCCAACTTGGTAATAATTCCTCCAAAGTCACTAGATGTCCAAGAATCCATTCAAGATTAGGATTTCTTTCCTTAAAAATTAAGATTTCTTAATTCTTGTTTTAGTAGGATTATATATAGTTCTAGTTAAACTAGTATTTCGTTCCTACTAGAATTCTTTCTTAACCTTATTCTTATTTTAGTTTATTTAAAATTAGTTTTCCTTAACCTTATCAATTTTACTCATTGTAAGACCTATTTAAAGGGCTCAATATGCTGAAAATAGACATTGGTGATTAGGCTTTTTAAGCTCTTGCTTCAAAAATGTGATTTCTTTTTTGGTTGACTCTTCTTTGTTTATTCAATGCTTCTTGCAATCTTGCAGGATTGAGGAACGGGTGGGTAAGATTCTGCTTTCGCTAGTTGTGAAAAACTTTAGAGATATGGTTTTAGTTTTCTCTATTCTTTGTGCTAGAGAGGTCCAAAACCTTGAAAGTACATATATTTGGTATCAGAGGACATGTTCCAAGTTTGAATTCTTGAATTGCTACCATGTTCATCATGTTGCCAAACAAGAAATGAAATGATCCGACCGGTTGTTTTGTATATTTGAGCCTCGTTTCCCCTTTTGATGATTCACACATGTGTATTTGTGATTTTATGACTTGTGGGGTTGGTTAGTTTTGTTCCGGGAAAGTTTTGGGTTGATTTGAACCCTTTGGTTCTTGGTTTAGAAGCTTAAGTTAGACATGTTGACCGAAGTTTGATTTTGTGATAACGACCCCGGAACAGTATTTTGATGGCTCCAATAGGTTCGTATCGTGATTTTGGACTTGGGTGTATGTTCAGAATTGGATTTGGAGGTCCTCTAGGTTGATTTCACGTGTTTTGCCCAAAGTTGGCAATTTGAGGTTTAGAAGTTTTCCTAAGTTTGACCGTAGGTTGACTTTGTGGCTATCGGGTTCGATATTTGATTTTGGGACTTGGAATAGGTCCGTTTTGCTATTTGGAACTTGTCTGAAAAATTTTGGTGTCATCTGAAGTTAGTTGGATAGGATTCAGACTCTTGGTTGCAATTATATAGGCGCTTGAGTTTTCTTTTGAAATTCATGCGTTTTGACGTCCGGTTCGTGGTTCTAGATGTTATTTTGGGGTTTTGATTGCGCGAGCGAATTCTTATGATATTTTTAGACTTGTGTGGATCTTTGGTTTGGAGCCCCAGGGGCTCAGATGAGTTTCAGACGTGTTTCGGAATAGTTTGGACTCAATTCCAGGTTGCTGGTGTCTCAGGTATCGCAATTGCGAACACTAGCATCATAATTGCGATCATTGTAGAGGGGCCTCAAGTGTCGCATTTGCGATTCCTTGATCGCATTTGTGAAGAGTAGGCTAGAATGGGTAGGTTCGCATTTGCGATATTTTTGTCGCATTTACGATGGGAGCAGGCTTCGCAGAGTCGCAAATACGAGCCTTTATTCACAATTGCGATGGTTCGCAATATTGCGACATGTGCAACTGAAAAAAAGGGCTGAAAAGACGAGATTTAATACCACTTCTCTCATTTTAGTACTCTAGACTCGGTAGGAGGCGATTTGAAAAGGGGATTTTTACCTACAATCATTGGGCAAGTGATTTTGATCAATTTCCAACTATATTACATTATTATATATGAGATTTAACATCAAACTTATGAGAATCAATGAGAATTTTTGTGGATATTTGTCTAAATTTTGAAAAAATTAAAATTTGGGATTTGAGGAGCCGAATTGGACTCGGATTTAAAAATAAAACACATATATGTAATCGTAGGGTTATGGGTAGTTGGGATCTACCCTTGGACCCAGGTATGACTGGGCATGCCCGGGGTTGACTTTTGGGGAAAAATATAAAGATCTTAGCTTTATTAATCGAAATTGATTTCTCTTGCATTGTTTAATGATATTAAGTCATTTTTGGTTAGATTTGAGCCGAGCGGTGGCGAATTTTAAGGGAATCACTATTTTTTAGTGTTGCTTTGGCCTAGTTGAGGTAAGTATCTTGTCTAACTTTGTGTGGAGGAAACTTTCCCTTAGGAATTGGGTTGATTGTACTAATTGAGTTATGTGGAAGACATGTACACGAGGTGACGAGTGTGTACACGGGCTTATATGTGGATTTGACCGGTTTAGACTCTTAGGTTACTTTTAAGCACTTAATTGAAGTTATTATTGTTTGTTCTATCTTTTGTTGTCAAATTTATTCCTACATGCCTTATTTGAAGTTATTATTACACGTGCTAGTTTCCATTGTCGAGGTTTCCCTTATGTGCCTTTATTTGTAGTTGTTGTTACATGCTATTTTTTTCATTGTTGAGTTATTCTCTTGCATTTGGACTTAGTTGCTATTTCATGCTATCTCTTTCATTGTTATGCTTATGTTATGCACTTGAATTGGGAGTTGCCATTTCATGGGAATATCTTCATTGTGAGTCATTAAAGTTGTTGTGGAAGCTAATAATACATTGAGGTTTGGTTACTGAAATATCTTTCTTTGTTGAGTTGTTTCTCATTCATTTTGTTATTATTGAGATTCTTGTATACATTGTGGTTGAGCCGTGGGCTATGTGCTGCGGTAACATTGTTATTGATGATTTGGTCATGTTGTGGCATATGGGCACATGTGGTGCGATTTGATTATAGTGTTGCGATATCGACACATATGTGGTGGTATAAGGGTGGGTATTGAAACGCATGCTGTGAGATAAGGTGGGATTTATATGCGTGTTACTAGTAAGGGAATTACTTGAAGCTACGCAGTGAGATAAGGGGGCTAAAGCACGTGTAGCTATTTCGAAAAAATATTCTTAAAAGAAATGCAAGACTCACGTGGTGATATAAGGAGATTGTAGTTATGACTTGTGAAATGTGAATGAGAATGAGGTTTGGTTCCTCGGTCGAGATTGTTGTTGTACATTCTATGTTGACAGAGCTTGTTGATGGAACGGTTATCGTTATTCTTCATTTGACTCACTTGTATGTGACTGGATTATTTGTTGTTCTTATCACATGCTCATTCTTGTTGTCCTTTATTGTTTTTATATCTGTTGTTAGTCTTACATCATTATACTGATTTGTTGCCATTTAATTCTTTGCTTTCCATTATTAGACTATATTATATCTTGTTCAGGTTCTTTTTGTCTAGTAGGTGTCTTGACCTGGCTTCGTCACTACTCTACCGAGGTCAGGCTTGTTACTTATTGGATACCATTGTGGTGTACTTATGCTACGCTTCTGCACATTATTTTGTGCAGATCCAGGTACTTCTGCTCGTGCCGGACGCCATTGATTGACCAGTTATTCCGGAGACTTCAAGGTATACCTGCTCGACGCTCGCAGGCATCAGATTCACCTTTATCTATTGCTTTACTACTGTTTATCTTCACTTCAAACAAAGTTGTATTTAGAGATTATTAGTGCATTCTCTGTAGAGCTTATGACTCAGTTTCGCCAATTTTGGGTTTATTTATAATAATTTAACAGTTTAATTTGATATCTTAGTTTTTATTTCTGCTAATTCTCAATGTATATTCGGCTTACCTAGTCTTAGAGACTAGGTGCCATCACGACGTCCTAAGGTGAGAATTTGGGGCCGTGACAAGAAAATAGAAAGTTCAGGACCCTCTTCAATTGATGAGCAACTTCAGATTGAAAGATTAAGAACTACAACCCTTGAAAGAGACAACGAAGAAATTAAAGTGTAGCCAGATGGCTTAAAGAAATCAATTTTGAATTGATTGAATTGGTTGAAAGTTTGTGATTCAAAATCAACCACCAAATCCGCCACAATGCCTACAACCTCTACTAACACCAAGATACAACATACCAGTGCTACCCCGACGTCTTCCACTTTGATATCCACCAATTCAACTGCGCAGAGCATAACATATTGGGCAAGCAAAAGAAGCTATAGTTAACTAAGGAATAAGAGTACCGAGGCACCATTCTCACCATGATAAAGACTCATATTTGGAATAGTCAGATAATCAAGGAAGTGAAGAGTATGATTCTGATGAACTTCAATATCAATATGATAAGAGGAGATTTCAAAGAAGGCCACATATTAATAATCGAGGGAGATATCAACGTGATGATATTAAGCTTGAAATTGGAGTATAATGGCAAATATCAAGGTGATGAATTCATTGACTGATAATTATTGAGCGTATATTTGATTATAAAGAATATTCTGATCAGAAGAAGGTCAAGCTTGTTACTATAAAGCTTAGAGGTTAAACATTTCTATGGTGGAAAAACCTCAAAAGGGAGCGAGAGCTTGAGGAAAAACACAAATTCGCACTTGGGAGATAATGAAATGAGAATTGCACAAATAGTTCTTGTAAGAGACATATGAAGAAGATTCTTACTTGAATTCATTCTTTTAAACAAGGAACTTTATCCATGGGTGAGTACATAAGAGAATTTGAATATTTTAGTCTCAAGAGTGACATTAAAGAAAAAATAGCCTGCCTAATTACTCGATACTTGCCTGGATTAAATAAGCAAATTGCGATTGCAATATGATTGCAGCCCCATTGGATCTTTGGGGATGTTGTCAAACTATTCAAGATTGTGGAGACATAACATATGGAATCAAAAGCCACATTTTCATCAACTACAATAAAAAATCCGAATACGTTCAACCATGAGAGTGCTAGTTTGAGCTCTACAAAGCCACAATCATCTACAACAAAACCAAGTGCCCAGAAAGTTGAAGGGAAGCCCATGACTTCAGAAGCTATTTTTAAAAAGAGATGCCATAAATGTAGAGGACTTGGGCATTTACAAGTTGATTGTCTTAACAAAAAGGCATTCACCATCCTTGAAGGAGTAACTGATGAAGAAAATTATCATGAAGAGCAGCGTGATGATAACTTGAAAGAAGTAGCTGAATATGGACATGACGAAGAATACCTTAAGATCCAACGAGTTCTTCACTCAGATTCTAGCAAAGAGAACCATGGTTGCAACACAATATTTTTCATACACGTTGTACATCTAAGGAAAAAGTCTGTACGCTCATCATTGACTTGGGAAGTTGTACAAATATAGTTTCTAAAGAAATGGCTATCAAAATTGGGGTTTGAGACGGAGCCATTGCAGAAGCCATAACGCATGAGGTGGCTAGAGGAAGGAAGGAATGTACAGGTTAATAAACGATTCCTTATACCTTTCTCTATTGGCAAGAATTCTCAAGATAAGGTTTGGTATGATGTAATGACTATGGATGCTTGCCACTTACTGCTTGGGAGACCATGGGATTATGATAGAAAGGCAATTCATGATGGCTTCAAGAACACTTAATCTTTCTTTAAGGCTGGAAAGAAGATCAAATTGCTCCCAATGAATCCTGAAGATTTAAAGAAGTCAAAACCTAAAGTGAAGGAGACATACATCACAAGAGCTAAGGTAGAAGAAAGCTTAAAGGAGGGAGAGGAAGTGCTCGTTGTAGAACCTAAGGAAGTGGAATCTATCACCAATAGAGAGTTAATAGAAGTTATTGACCCATGACTTCAAGCAATATTGGATAAGTTTCATGATGTTGTATCTCGTACTACATCTTCTTCCTTACCACCTATGAGGTCAATTCAACATCAAATTGATCTAATTCCAGGCGCACTATCTCCTAATAAAGCAACATATCAAATGAATCCAATAGGGCAAAAGGAAGTCGAGGAATTACTGGATCGTGGACCAATTACAGAAAGTTTAAGTCCTTGTGATGTACCTGTCTTGCTCGTTCCTAAGAAGGATGGATCTTGGCGTATATGTGTTGATAGTTGTGCTATTAACAAGATGACCATCAAGTATATATTTTCTATATTCCTAGGCTTGATGATCTTTTTGATCAATTACATGGGGCCAAGATGTTCTCTAAAATTGAATTGAAGAGTAGCTATCACCAAATTTGAATGAAGGAGGGTGATGAATGGAAGACTGCATACAAGACCGACAAGGGATTGTATGAATGTTTTGTTATGCTATTTGGGCTATCTAATGCTCCTAACACATTTATGAGACTCATGACCCAAATCTTTCAACCACATATGGGAAAATTTATTGTTTTTTATTTTGTCGATATACTTATTTATAGTAAGGATGATAACAATATTTATAGCACTTAGGAAGAATTTGAATTTTTAAGAGAGCAAACCCTCCACGCCAATTTGAAGAGCTGCATTTTGTTTTTGGAGCAAGTCTCTTTTCTCGGTTATATTGTCTCTATTGAGGGAATTTATGCTGACTCGTGAAAGATTGAAGCTATTTCTAGCTGGCTTATTCCAAAAAGCTTAACAAAGATTCGCAGTTTTCATGGTATGGTTTCTTTTGATTGGCATTTATAAAGAATTTTATCTCTCTTTTTGAAAGATGTGAAACATGTATATAGAAAAAAATGCACAAAATCAATTCGGGTTTTTACACTCCTCTACCAATTCCTAATCAACCTTGGAAAGACATTAGCATGAACTTTGTGTTGGGACTTCCAAGGACTCAAAGGGGTAAGGATTCCATCTTCGTGATTGTTGATCAATTTTTGAAGATGGCTCACTTTATTTCTTGTGATAAGACTTCGGATGCAACAAATATTGTTGATCTCTTCTTTGCATATTGTGAAATTTCATGGATTACCATAACTATCGTTTTAAATAGGGATTCGAGGTTCCTAAGTCATTTTTGGAGGACTTTATGGACTAAACTTGGTACTAAGTTAACACCTAGCACTCTCGTGGGTTTGAGGAATGAGTGGGTAATATTCTTTTCATCTTATATCCTTTTTACGAAATTAAATAAATAAAGAAGAGTCAACCAAAGAGAATTTACGTTTTTTGAAAAGAGCTTAGAAAAACTAATCACCAATATTTATTTTCAGCATATTGAGCCCTTTAAAAGGCCTTACAACGAGTAAAATTGATAAGGTTAAGGAAAACTAATCCTAATTAAACTAGCATAAGAATAAGGTTAAGAAAAACCTATCCTAACTAAAACTGAAAAAGAATTCTAGTAGGAATCAAATACCAACTAACAATCCTAGTTTGACTAGAAGTATATAATTCTACTAAAATAAGAATTAAATACTCCTATACTTTAAGGAAAGAAAAAATCCTAATCTAGAATGTATTCTTGGATTTCTTCAATTTCCTGAGATTCTTGGGCCTCAATTGGACTAAGTCTAATTAATGTAAGTATTTTAAATTTGTGGCCTAGTTTTCTAAATTTATTGGCACCTTCGTGAGCCCAATAAGCCTCTATTATTGTAGAAAATTTGGCCTCCACTTGTGCTTCTCTAGCGTCAGGATTTGAGCTTGTATTTCCATCATTTGGCCCTTTCATCTCTGGAAGCTCAATGAGCTTTAGCTTGAGGAGTTCTTCAAAAATTGCAAGCACATTAGAATCTAGAAACAAGTTCTCCTTTTCTTGCATTTCCTTTAGAGTCAACTTTTCACGTGGCTTGTCTTAAAAAGAAGAAGTTTTCGTACTTTGTTTCTTGTTCGTCTTCGTTGTGAACTTCACAGGCGACGTATTGACATTCATAGCTTCTATGCTTCTAGACTTGGGCACGAACTTGCTCCATTTTTTGACATCTTGCTTTCCATTTACTTTGCAAGGCTTGTAGACAAGCAATCTTTCATTTCCAGTGGAGGCCATGCTCAATTCCATGTCATAGGTACGAGTGCAAGTTCTTCAAATGTGCTAGGATTGATACCTTGCAAGGTGTAGAGAAGTCCCCAATGCATGCCTTGTATGCATATCTCTATGCCAGAAGCTTATTAAGCCCATCTTTACAGTTGATGCTTACATTCCTCCAACGATTGATAAAGTTGATAACCTATTTATCCTTCTGTTGACGGGTATTTGTAATGTATACCATGCATGCTCACAACATGTCTTGTGCTATAAAAGAGGTTGAGAAAATCTTGCTTTAGTTAATTCCAGTTATCAATAGATCTAGGCTCGAGGGATGTATACCAATCAAAAGCATTTCTTTTTAGGAGCGAACAAACTACTTAACGGGCTCATCTCCATACCAATCAAAAGCATTTCTTTGCCATTAAACTGTTGAAATTTTGGAGGTTGATAGCTATCAAACTTCTTCAACATATCGATCCTTGCAATGTACGACTTTGAATATGTAAGGGAGGACTTGGAATAAACTTCATACTTATTTTTGAAAGCCCCTTCAATAAACTCTTTCAGTTGATCCAATGAAATCATTCTTTCAGAAGAGATAATAAATTCCTTAGCGGATGCTACTTGTCTTGGGGAAGATCAGTCTCTTGAATTTCTGGGCACTTGCCAGGTGCATGGATGGATTCTCCGTCCATCAAGACTTACACCCTATTTGTTAACTTATCAATTAGAGCAACTTGGTTTTGCATGCACTTGGTCAAGTCAGCAATTGCTTATATCAAGTTTGCTAACTGTTCCTCCACAGATAAAGCGTTTGTCACCATTGCTTGCATGACTAATGTGGATGACAGAGAGAAGCATGGATTCTCACATGTAAGTGGGATGATCCATCACTTATAGTACCATCATCTTCCTTCACAGCAAAGTTCTTGGATCATGAGAGGTTAAGCAGAGCTAGAGTGCCCTTAATCTTCTCGGCAACATTGCTTCCTCCTTCAGGTTCATTCTTAGAGGATCTCGCTCCTTTTGAGGATGAAGATCCAAAAATAGGGGTTAATGCAGACGACACTTGAAGTGTTTGTTGTCCTAGAAAGCTTGCTTTGCTCCTTGTAACTAGTTGAAAGCTTCCAAAGGTAATATTGAGGATGCTTTCTACATCATCATAGGAATTGGAATAAGCAGCTTCAGATGACATTGATTTGGAGTTGATCTTCTTTGAAGCCATTTCGATGTTCTTGAAATTTGATGATCGAAAAGATGAGATAACAGGTAGAGATTGTCCCATTGGGCGTGCCAGAATTTGTAGACAATCAATTTCCATCAAAAAAATAATCATGACTGGAAAAAATTGCAACAATCGTAGTATTTGATTTCAAATAATATGAGTGTACAATCTTTATGAATCATCTGATTCTTCTTTTTCAATAGTAAATAAAATGAATTCAGGGGCCTTTAAGCTTGATCCTGAATTTGAATTTGATCTGTCGTCCCGAAAGCCTTGATGATTCCCACGAATAATAATTCTGTTATGAACAAGTAATCTTAATCTTTAACGCCTTGTATTTGATAAAACTTTATTCTTGATCTTGAACTTGATTTCTTGAACTTGAACTTGAACTTGATTGTTTGAAGTTTGAAGCTTGTAGAAAAATTTGCGGCATTTGATCTATGAACACTCTCTTGCTTCTTATTTGTGATTTTTGGTGTCTTTTTTGAGTTATGAAGATCCCGGTTTATAGTTGTAGAAGAGAAGAATTGTGATGAGAACAAACTCTTTCTGACCAATCAGATTGAAGTATGACAAGGCTGCATTTGATTTGCCAAAACATGTCACTTGCACATGTAGCGTAGTTTTATTGGCATTTTAATTTGACTTGGCATGCCTTGTCATTTTGACATGTGGCATGATCCTATTGGCTCTCTCATCTTGTCATGCCACATCATTTAACACGTGACACCAAATTAGGCCTCTAGAAAAATGACATCTTGAGCTTACTGAAGTGGGCTCATCATTTGTAGCCCAATTAAATGGGCTAGCCAAATGGATTTGAACTTATTTATCTAATCCATATATATTGGACTTATATGATTAATCTAATTATATTCTCCCATAATATTTAGTGATTGTTACACAAATAGCCGGCTATAATCAATGTTTACTTTTCTCTAGCCTGTATACATAGATTATACATTAATTATGTATGTATACATTCATACATATGTTATTTATGAATTATATGTATATTATACCTCCGCCAGCTATTTTTAATGTAAGAGATTAGATGGACGGCTAATTGGGTTAATTTTTCTAATATTTATTTGGACTAAAATATCTTGCATTAAAATGTAATTCAAACTATTATATGAATTTAAATTCAATAATTTTAAATGCCTACGGCTGCCAAAACAGTGATCTTCTTGTTAAAAGTTCGGGGGTAAATCTGAACCATTTCATGTAGTTCAGGTGCAAATTTGACGCACATGTTGTGAAGCTTTTGCTGTCAGTGAATAAGGACATGTTTGAACCATTACTGTAACATCAGAATATATTTGATCCCAAGTAAATATTTATTGAAGGCAAATTTTAACCATTCGCAAAGTTTACGACCAAAATTTGAAAATTTCCCGGCTTATTAATCATGATATATAAATATCAAATTATCCTTTTTATCTAGAGATTCCTCAATAGTTTGCATTCAGCCAATTAAACAATTACGTGTTTACCGGACTAGGCATTTATTATCGATTCCAAAATTAAGATAAATGCAGAAACTTCAGGGGTTTTATAGAGAACACTGGCTAGAAATGCGGTATTCCTTTTTATCCTTTTACTTACCTTCTTTTCTGGTTTAATGTAAGGCATATTTAATGTCACCGTTGAGTGGGAACAAACATTTTCGGATGTCTCTTATAGAAAAGACAAACAAACGGAACATGAGCGGAAGTGCGACGAGTCTTTACTTAGTGGACCAGACTTTTTCTTAAAATTAAAATTAAAATAAACAAAAACAATGTTAAAAAGATAACTAATTCAACGGAAGAACAAAGAACCTTCAAAGAAACTTCCCAACATGTTGAAAAGCTATTGATCTGAGCAATTGATCCTTTCTCGTTTTCTCCGCTAATTTTTTCTTTTATTTCGTGATTGTTTGTATTGGCATGAAACGGGTCCACATGGAGCGGAATGAATATTGCCGACTCCAATTAGTTGGAACTTAGGCGTAGTTGAGTTGTCTTGTGTTGTTTGTTATTATTCCATTGTTGCTCTCTTCGCGGTTGGCAGGGAACAGATTTATATTTTTGCTGGTCTTTGAATATGTTTTAGTGGAGTTTTAATTCTGTTAATCCGCGTGTCTTTTGAAATGTGCTTATTCTTATCAGTTAGTATGTGATGAGATCGAATTATTATGAGCATGAATTCCTTGAAGGGAAAATGTGAATGCGCTTAGCCTATTTTTTTGGGGGAAATGTTGATAATGTTGTTTCCATGAATTCTCTACATTTCTGCCTATCTTGATTTGGGTCATTACTGTCGGTTTAGTTCTTTGTGCCCGAAATTTGTTTCTGGGGAATATATAAAAGTGGGAAATATCTGGGAATTTAAGTAGATATCCATATTGAAATAGTCTTTAGGTTATTGAGGGTTACTTTATTATTTTGCTGGATTTAAAAGTTGGCTGAGGAGTGATGGAAGTTAGTCGCGAAGATCAAAATGTAGAGGGAGAGGGAGAAGAAGAGGAAATGGATAGAGAACCGACCTCACGAGCACATATTAGGGACACCTCTTACCATAACTCCCGTTTTTCTGGTGCTATGAGGCAAAAAGCTTATATTTTTGATGGAGAAGGGAATTATTTTAATAAGGAATGGGACTTAACAGAGGGTAGAGGCAAGGAATTCTGTTGGTACCACGTTGAGCTACCAAAGTGGAACCAGAGACTCTCACAATCTGCACAGTATCTTATTGATGTACTCTGTCCCCCTCTGAAGCTCCAAGATATTTTGTCACTTGTTAGCAATGGACCTTTTTGTGGGCATGTTGATGGGGCTCTTGTGTTTCGAGTTAATTCACCTGGCCCTTCATCCAGTAAATTTACATTTAGAATTGCAGCAAGAGTTACCGAGAATTCTGTGATCACGGTGTCACTAGGCCGTGTTCCAAGATTGGGTTTCTCCCCAGTAAATGAGTCTCTTCTCTCAGAGATTCCCATTGTGGAAAGTCCAAGTTCTGGTGGTGTTGAGTTGAAAGAAAGGGGTGGGACTGTTATCAGGGAGCATGTTCTTGATTTTCTGTTGATGATGAATCATTCCGAAGAAGCTGATAATCCTGTACCTAAATCTCTTTCAAATCTGGTTGTTCACATCATAGACACTCATGTGGATCACCTTCAAGATGTTGTGACAAAGCTGGAGATTGAGTTGGATTCAATGGAGCTGGAATTGGACAAAGGTATATTTTCCCTATAAATGTTAAACTGGGAAACCAATTGTTGTGATTTTGTGTTTCCTATTGTGTAATATTAAATATTTCGTTCTGGTTTTGGAGATGGAAAATACATTCCATCACATAAGGTTCATGGAATGTTTGCAACCTGACAACATTGTCAATTCGTGATGGCAGTCCTCATGATTAATGATACAGTTTGATGGACAGGTCATGTTTTACTTGTTGAAGGAATCCTTGTTTCAAGCTTAAACCCTCATACTAATTCTATTTGCAGGCTACTTGCACATTCATATGCGTAGTAGGAGTACATAAACTCAAAGATCAAAATAGACATCTCTATAGTCGGCCTTTATGTTTGGATCAGCAGACTAGAATAATAACTATTTAGTAATACTAAAAAGATAAAGAAGATTTCCTGAATTACATTTTGAGGGATAGCGTAAAAACTCTCCAGTTGGTGGTTTGACTCACCAAAGGAGAAAAAATAGTAATGAGCCACTTCTCAGTTTACTGAGTGCAAAAGGTTTGGGTGGACCTGGGGTTACCATACCAACAAAAGGTGACTAGGAAATATCTCCATTACTTCCTATAATTGTTTAGTGCTAAAATCACTCATGAAAATTACTTGATTTTACTCTCTCACCGCAATGAATTACATTTTTTTCCTTTGATTTTAGTGGTTGGTGCTGCTTTACGAAGAAAACAAATACTCATTTATTTAATTCCTCAAACCATCTTCCTTTAATTAATTTTCTTGGAGTTGGTTGTTGATTGTTTGAATGAATGATCTTTTCCTGCTTTGGCTGCAGGTGGTTTTGCTTTGAAGAAACAATTGCTGGACGATAGAAGATTTCCAAAGATGCATCTTGACCTGCAGCGCCTCCTCCAGGTAGTTCTTCTTTCCTGTGGATCTGACAAAGCGGAAAGATTAGTTCTTTTTTCTGTTTTCCTTCAGTGACCAAAATTGTTTCTTCCTTTTCTACATTTGGAAAGGATGAGGATGTAGTTATGACTAAAAAGAGGGTTATGTCTTTTAAATGTTTTCCGTTTTTGTTAAATTTAACAATTATTGAGGAACATTTAAGTTTGGGATTGGTTTAATCTAATCCTCTATGTTTTCCTACTGCTTTTTGCTTTGTGCTAAGATTCTTTAGTTCCTTCATGGACGTTGTTCTTCTTCTTTGGTTGACCCACTTTCCTTTGTTTAAAGAATCTGTGATTAAACAATTAAATTTAATTGCATGGTGATGCTGCCTAGTGAGGTAGGTGGATGGAGGGGATGAGGAAAGTTGTCAGGTTGTTTAACCTTCGATGAAAAAGTAATTGATGTTTAAGTGACAGAAGAAAGACATGACACACCATGAAAAGCACTAGTACTTGATAAAAGTATAGGGTAAGAAATAGATGAGGAGTAGTAAAAGAGGTAGGTTTGTTTGTTATCAGTTTCATCTCTCAACAAATATTCTGTATAACTAGACGCCCTTGCTGCAGTTCAATTTAAAACATAGGTTTTGTTGTATGTTATTTTTACGCCCCGAACCTGGGCCTGGACGTAACACGACACCCGGTGCCTGATTATATGTGACCGAGCGAACCAACTGGCTGACTGAATCAACATGTGATATCATATCATACTGAATGCGGAAGATAAACTAACACATGCTGATATACTGAAAGTCTGAATGATATAAATCAATGTGCGGAAATACTAACATAAGTCTGAAATATATATGTAGCTAACATTACTTGACATGAAAATCATGCGACTTTGTCTGACTGTTACTCTAGTCTATGAAGCCTTTAATGAAGTACTTAAAACACTGACTATCTGTAAATATTAATAGATTGTAGGGTAGTGATAATGCCCTGAAAGAATTAGGGCTCACCAAGTAGCTAGTACGAGAATCCTATCGCTCTCAATCGTCAACCTGTAAATCATTACCTGCACCGTGAGATGCTGGCCCTAGGCAAAAGGGACGTCAGTACATTTAAATTGCATTGGTATGTAATGAAAGAATTGTAAATGCTGAAACTAAAACTGAGCTGATAACAGAAAACTGAAATGATAACTGCGGGAACTGAAACTGAAATGATAACTGATAATAACTGAAGTAATAACTGATAACTAAACTGAACAAAGGAAGTAAGGATATGAATACTCTCTCTTCTGAATGATGAACCACCTGTTTATCCGAATATTAAACTGCGGCCTCAGGCGCACTATATATGTGCACAAGTTGCGGCCTCCCAAGTATACATATACATAACTGCAGCCTCAGGCCCAAAGATGCATAAAGCATAAACTGCGGCTTCAGGCCCAAAGATGCATAAAGCATAAATTGCGGCCTCGGGCCCAAATATGCATAAAGCATAAACTGCGACCTCAGGCTCAAATACAGATATTCGGGGATTTAAAGTCAGGAACTGAGAATCATACTGCAATACATGATACTGAAATACTGAATCACACTGAGTTACATGATATTGAAATACTGAATAGGACTAGACTGATACATGTATTTCATGAACTGATTATGAAAACTGAAACTTCAACTGTTTGTGACATGCTGAGTAATCTAGACTGAGACTAATGGGCATCAAACACAAGTCTATATTGATTACGCACTGAGCTCACAATGTTCAAAATGGAAGTCATGAACGAATTACGAAGCTAGAGAATAGAAGTTTTGCAATTATTCAAGGAACTAAGCTTTATTATATTTCTGAGGCAATTAGTAACGTTGTAAAAGAAATGTAGTTTAGGGCATTAAACATTCCCAAACATAGAAAGTTAGCCTCACATAACTTGATTCTGGCCTTTTTAAGCGTATCACAATGTTCGGTCGCCTCTTTCAATTATAATCTATAGCAATATATATCAAGAGGAACCAATATTAGCACTACGACTCACGTTTTGGTAACTTAGGAATCTTATCAAATACCTTATAGGCGTAAAGCCTCATAGCCCTCATTAATGGTGTTTTCTTCACCCAATTCTCATTCTGTTACTTCTAGGTGATTCTACAATCACAAATAGATGTAACTAACACCATTTCTCGTCACCCAAATGTTTATCATAAGTCAACAACTCAAAATGCTAGCATAGTTCATTTGATTCCCTTTATCAAACCCATTTATTATTCTCCCAAAAACTCATCAATTCATAGTTATAAATAATTAAGGAGTAGAAGCATTACCTTTTTGAAATTCAATCCTCTTGAATTCGAGTTCTAGGGTTTCTTTTCTCAACAATGGTGTCTCGATCGAATATCTAATGATTTGAAGGATTTACCCATGTTAATAAGGTGTTGGAGAATTGAAATTAACTNAGGATGTAGTTATGACTAAAAAGAGGGTTATGTCTTTTAAATGTTTTCCGTTTTTGTTAAATTTAACAATTATTGAGGAACATTTAAGTTTGGGATTGGTTTAATCTAATCCTCTATGTTTTCCTACTGCTTTTTGCTTTGTGCTAAGATTCTTTAGTTCCTTCATGGACGTTGTTCTTCTTCTTTGGTTGACCCACTTTCCTTTGTTTAAAGAATCTGTGATTAAACAATTAAATTTAATTGCATGGTGATGCTGCCTAGTGAGGTAGGTGGATGGAGGGGATGAGGAAAGTTGTCAGGTTGTTTAACCTTCGATGAAAAAGTAATTGATGTTTAAGTGACAGAAGAAAGACATGACACACCATGAAAAGCACTAGTACTTGATAAAAGTATAGGGTAAGAAATAGATGAGGAGTAGTAAAAGAGGTAGGTTTGTTTGTTATCAGTTTCATCTCTCAACAAATATTCTGTATAACTAGACGCCCTTGCTGCAGTTCAATTTAAAACATAGGTTTTGTTGTATGTTATTTTTACGCCCCGAACCTGGGCCTGGACGTAACACGGCACCCGGTGCCTGATTATATGTGACCGAGCGAACCAACTGGCTGACTGAATCAACATGTGATATCATATCATACTGAATGCGGAAGATAAACTAACACATGCTGATATACTGAAAGTCTGAATGATATAAATCAATGTGCGGAAATACTAACATAAGTCTGAAATATATATGTAGCTAACATTACTTGACATGAAAATCATGCGACTTTGTCTGACTGTTACTCTAGTCTATGAAGCCTTTAATGAAGTACTTAAAACACTGACTATCTGTAAATATTAAAAGATTGTAGGGTAGTGATAATGCCCTGAAAGAATTAGGGCTCACCAAGTAGCTAGTACGAGAATCCTATCGCTCTCAATCGTCAACCTGTAAATCATTACCTGCACCGTGAGATGCTGGCCCTAGGCAAAAGGGACGTCAGTACATTTAAATTGCATTGGTATGTAATGAAAGAATTGTAAATGCTGAAACTAAAACTGAGCTGATAACAGAAAACTGAAATGATAACTGCGGGAACTGAAACTGAAATGATAACTGATAATAACTGAAGTAATAACTGATAACTAAACTGAACAAAGGAAGTAAGGATATGAATACTCTCTCTTCTGAATGATGAACCACCTGTTTATCCGAATATTAAACTGCGGCCTCAGGCGCACTATATATGTGCACAAGTTGCGGCCTCCCAAGTATACATATACATAACTGCAGCCTCAGGCCCAAAGATGCATAAAGCATAAACTGCGACCTCAGGCTCAAATACAGATATTCGGGGATTTAAAGTCAGGAACTGAGAATCATACTGCAATACATGATACTGAAATACTGAATCACACTGAGTTACATGATATTGAAATACTGAATAGGACTAGACTGATACATGTATTTCATGAACTGATTATGAAAACTGAAACTTCAACTGTTTGTGACATGCTGAGTAATCTAGACTGAGACTAATGGGCATCAAACACAAGTCTATATTGATTACGCACTGAGCTCACAATGTTCAAAATGGAAGTCATGAACGAATTACGAAGCTAGAGAATAGAAGTTTTGCAATTATTCAAGGAACTAAGCTTTATTATATTTCTGAGGCAATTAGTAACGTTGTAAAAGAAATGTAGTTTAGGGCATTAAACATTCCCAAACATAGAAAGTTAGCCTCACATAACTTGATTCTGGCCTTTTTAAGCGTATCACAATGTTCGGTCGCCTCTTTCAATTATAATCTATAGCAATATATATCAAGAGGAACCAATATTAGCACTACGACTCACGTTTTGGTAACTTAGGAATCTTATCAAATACCTTATAGGCGTAAAGCCTCATAGCCCTCATTAATGGTGTTTTCTTCACCCAATTCTCATTCTGTTACTTCTAGGTGATTCTACAATCACAAATAGATGTAACTAACACCATTTCTCGTCACCCAAATGTTTATCATAAGTCAACAACTCAAAATGCTAGCATAGTTCATTTGATTCCCTTTATCAAACCCATTTATTATTCTCCCAAAAACTCATCAATTCATAGTTATAAATAATTAAGGAGTAGAAGCATTACCTTTTTGAAATTCAATCCTCTTGAATTCGAGTTCTAGGGTTTCTTTTCTCAACAATGGTGTCTCGATCGAATATCTAATGATTTGAAGGATTTACCCATGTTAATAAGGTGTTGGAGAATTGAAATTAACTTAGAATCATCGTTAGAACTTACCTTGGATGATGGAGGGACCTTGGGGAAGTTGGGTTCTTGAGAGCTCCCCTTTTTAGAGTAAATGTACGTGTTTGGGGTTGTAGGGAACGAGGTAGGGTTTAAATAAGTGTATGCGTCCCAAAACTTGAGGAGAAAATAAAAGTTGCTCGGATAAACATCGTGAGCACAGGGCATTATCAGGGGCGCCAAAATAACTGTGCGAGGCGCCATCAGAGGCGCCAAAACTGCGATGCCTTGCACTGTCAGGGGCGCTAAGGTTAATGCCCTGGACAGTTCCTTGTATTGTCAGGGGCGCTGAGGTTAATGCCCTGGACAGTGCCTTGCACTGTCTATGGCTGTGAGTTTTCATGGCCTTGCACTGTCTAAGGCTTTGAGCTTTCATGGCCTCCCATAAACTTAGTCGATTCTATCGAGTTTAATGCACCTCACTCTCGGTCTTGATACTCATTTAACGCATCTACAATTAATCCAGATTTACAGATTGTTACATTATATCCCCCTTGGGATCATTCGAGACGAATGATTGTCCTTATTGTAACTACAACTAACTCTGGACCTTAACGGGACGGATGGACACCTGTGAAAGCTAAATCGTCATGAACACATGTATAGTAAACTGAATGAATACATGATTACTGAACTGCTGAGATACTGAACTGAATAGGTACTGAACTGGATAGCTACTGATCTGACCGAATACTGAGCTTACTGAATACTGAAGGACATGGAGATTATATTATAAGGTCTGAATGAGAAGGTTAGTTATCGTCAACATTTCTCCAAAACACCTGCTAGCTAACAAAGCATAACACAAGCCTTATAGGGCATCATAATACTCATAACCTGAAACATATACGTGAACACTGGTCTGTGATGGATACGTGAATGTTAAACTAACATGGATATATGAATATTGAATGGGCACGAATATTTGAATACTGAAATGACATGAATATCTGAGTATTGGACTGACATGAGTATCTTATTACTGAACTGACATAAATATAATAACATGAGATCTGAATACTGGAATAAATGTCGTGACATGAGATCCGAATACTAGAAACTTGAATGTTATAACATGACACGTGAAATACTGGGTGTACAATCGCCAATTCTTGTGGAAACTCTAGCTCGTAAGCTACTTGTTCGATCCTTCGTAAGATCATATATGGCCCGATGTATCTGGGACTGAGCTTTCCTTTCTTCCCAAATCTTATAACACCTTTCATAGGCAAAACTTTCAGAAACACCCAATCATCAACTTGAAACTCTAGGTCTCTACGCTGCACATCCAAATAGGACTTTGTCGACTTTAAGCCGTATTCAAATGCTCTTGAATCAACTTGACTTCCTCCATAGCTTGATAGACCAAATCTGGTCCCAACAACTCTGCTTCGCCAACTTCGAACCAACCAATTGGCGATCTACTCCTTCGCCCATACAAATCATGCTTTCAAAATGAGCGAGGTAATCCTATTATAAGGTCCATATTTACCGTCTCCACTAAAGGATATGTGTATTCTATGGTAAAACACGAGGCTTTCTGCTGCTCGACTTTCACTTGCTGACAATTCAGACACTTGGACACAAAGTCTGCGACGTTCCTTTCCATGTCGTTCGACCAATAAATCTCCTTGAGCATGATTCATCTTTGGGGAACCTGGGTGGATAGAATACCTAGAATTATGGGCTCTAACATGATCCTCTCTCACTAAGTCCATCTATGTTTGGAACACATAATCCATCTTGGTACCTTAAAGAACCATCATCTCCCCCTTGTTCAAAAGACATAGTTTTAAGCTTGTGAATCCCCTCTTTCAGTTGCTACAAGTAGGGATCATCAATTTGTTTTTCTTTCACTTCGGCTACTAAGCAGGAACAAGTCCTGTTCTGGACAACAACTCCACTATCTTTGGTGTCCAAAAGTCGAACTCCTACCTTGGTTAAGCAGTGAACTCCTTTCACCGTACTTCTCTTGTCTGCCTCAATCATGAGCTATACTTCCCATACTTGATTATCTTTTTAAGGTACTTCCTGAAAACACTTAAAGTCTCATGATCATTCTACTAACTTCGTGTTTCTTACATACGCTAGGCACATTCCTTGTGGTAATTATATCATTTTTCATATCCATGCTAACTTTTCGGGTTTCAAATCTCCTACTGGACTTACTGATGATTAATACAACTCTCCCTTAGACCAAAGGTTAAGGTCTTGTACTTGCGGATCATTCTCTTTTCGTGTGATCCGAACAACATTCCTTATCTTCTGCAATTCTTTGCACTTTACGTCAATGACTCATTTTCCAACATACTTCTAAGCAATCTTTCTTATTAGGGAAAAACTAAATTATTTACATAAACGGAAAGTTAATGTATTCACAACTATCATACACTATCTTAATGATTTAACTCTGCTCACATTGTCAATCCTAGGGAGACCCTTTTTGGATAATTCTTAAAGGCTATTATTCTGTAGTTTGCTCTCTTATTGCTAGCTGATTTTTTTTCCTTTGTCACTGTACTTCGGGCTTAACTTAAACTCTTCGGGTTCTAACGCGCGTTCGGTGTTTCAAACTGTTACCCACTAGTGTTAACCTGACTAAGTAAATCAAATTGTACCTCTACTAGCTCTGCTGAAATTGCTAATTTGTTGTATCTACTCAAAACTTACTATCCTTTTATTAACCACTTGCTAGCATCATATTTTCTTGTTCTTCTTTGAATAACTAAAGTGAAGCATAAGGTTATTTCTAACTTCCCTTACCATCCGATCCTATTCTATGGTCGCATACTATCTTTTTTTTGAATTATGTACATGGGCAAATCTCAAACTTTCTGTACACTTCAAAATCATTTCAGACTATAAACTTCCGGGGTAAAAACTTAGTCACATAACCTAAGGGGGACTGTTATATCCTTTATCCCACAATAATAGCTGCTGCTTATAGTAACTTATTAACGTGGTAATTTCTAGTCCTAATATGAATAAATCTGAACAACTTAAAATCATTCCCTGAAATTCAATATCGGCTGCTCTTGTTCGTACATCATATCTTCTTAGTCATATGCATGACTTGTACGAAAAACACATCTTTGGTAATAACAAACGGTTATGAGTCCTAGGTATTTTGCTCTTAGGCTCTTTTCTGTCCAAAATTATAGCGATTAATTCTATGCCCAATGCGGTTAAATCTTGACCTGTTACACCGTGTGGTCTGACATTTGAACTATAATCATCCAACCTGTGGCTCAATTTTCAAGAATTAAAATGAAATTTTCTGTGAGGTAAAGCACATATGGATACGCTATCATACACAAACTTATCCTTCAGAGTATACCATCGTCTGATAAATCACTTCTTGCGCCATTCAGCGAGTCTGGGTCTTAATCCAGACCTAAAACATGCTAAGATTTCATTATAATCATTGTTACTTACATATTCTTCTAGCACCCACATGCATCACTATATACTCACGAGTCACCAAAATTTGGATACACTGAAAATTGGAGATCTAGTAACTGAATAACTGATACTGGCGTACTCAATAACCATAAACTTGCTAACTGAATGACTGCATAACTGGTAACTGAGGTAAACTGATAATCATAAAACATAATAACTGCTTTTGTACTTTCTGATGAGGTTATGCTCTAATATGTACTACTATCCATTGTGTCCCACTTTCAAGATCCTCTCAAGTCTCATTTGTTACCAACCTATACTCCATAATTATACCCCTATGGGCAATCACCCTCTCTAGGACCTTGGGTTTTTCCTGCCCGTCGCTTAGGCATTCGATACGTCTGGAATTCGATAGGAAGAGAAGGTTACCTATTGTTCTAAGTTTCATGGCACGATCTAGAGTAGAAAGAAATGAGACAATCCTGAATGTCTTGGTAGTTAACTATTTATATGCTTGGCCGGCACACACATATAAAGGAAATTTCACTGGACACGGGTTCATAGACTCCCTAGGACACTTGAACCTGGTGCTCTGATACCAAGCTTTGCCACTCCCGAACTTGGGCCTGGACGTAACACGACCCTCGGTGCCTGACTATATGTGACCGAGCGAACCAACTTGCTGACTGAATCAACATGTGATATCATATCATACTGAATGCGGAAGATAAACTAACACATGCTGATATACTGAAAGTCTGAATGATATAAATCAATGTGCAGAAATACTAACATAAGTCTGAAATATATATGTAGCTAACATAACTTGACATGAAAATCATACGACTTTGTCTGACTGTTACTCTAGTCTATGAAGCCTCTAATGAAGTACTTAAAACACTGACTATCTGTAAATACTGAAAGATTGTAAGGTAGTGATAATGCCCTGAAAGAATTGGGGCTCACCAAGTAGCTGGTACGAGAATCCTATCGCTCTCAATCATCAACCTGTAAATCATTACTTGCATCGTGAGATGCAGGCCCTTGGCAAAAGGGACGTCAGTACATTTGAATTGCACTGGTATGTAATGAAAGAACTGTAAATGCTGAAACTAAAATTGAGCTGATAACTGAGAACTGATAACAAAAAACTGAAATGATAACTGCCGAAACTGAAACTGAAATGATAATTGATAATAACTGAAGTAATAACTGATAACTAAACTGCACAAAGGAAGTAACGATATGAATACTCCCTCTTCTGAATGATGAACCACCTGTTTATCCGAATATTAAACTGCAGCCTCAGGCCCACTATATATGTGCACAAGCTGCGGCCTCCCAAGTATACGTATACATAACTGCGGCCTCAGGTCCAAAGATGCATAAAGTATAAACTGCGGCCTCAGGCCCAAAGATGCATAAAGCATAAATTGCGGCCTTAAGCCATTTATGCATAAAACATAAATTGCGGCCTCAGGCCCAAAGATGCATATAGCATAAACTGCGACCTCAAGCCCAATTACATGTATTCAGGGATTTAAATCAGGAACTGAGAATCATACTGCAATACTTGATACTGAAATACTCAATCACACTGAGTTACATGATATTGAATTACTGAATCAGACTAGACTGAGACATGTATTCATGAAGTGATTATGAAAACTGAAACTTCAACTGTTTATGACATGCTGAGTAATCTAGACTGAGACTAATGAGCATCAAACACAAGTCTATATTGATTACGCACTGAGCTCACAATGTTCAGAACGAAAGTCATGAATGAATTACGAAACTAGAGAATAGAAGTTTTGCAACTATTTAAGGAACTAAGTTTAATTATATTTCTGAGGCAATTAGTAACGTTGTAAAAGAAACGTAGTGTAGGGAGAATCATTAACATTCCCAAACATAGAAAGTTAGCCTCACATACCTTGATTCTGGCCTTTTTAAGCGTATCACAATGTTCGTTGCCTCTTTCAATGATAATCTATAGCAATATATATCAAGAGGAACCAATATTAGCACTACGACTCACGTTTTGGTAACTTAGGAATTTTATCAAACACCTTATCAGCGTAAAGTCTCATAGCCCTCATTAATGGTGTTTTATTCACCCAATTCTCATTCTGTTACTTCTAGGTGAGTCTACAATCCCAAATAAATGTAACTAACACTATTTCTCATCACCCCAAATGTTTATCATAAGTCAACAATCCAAAACCCTAGCATAGTTCATTTGATTCACTTTATCAAATTCATCTATTATTCTCCCAAAAACTCATCAATTCATAGTTATAAATGATTAGGGAGTAGAAGCATGACTTTTTTGAAGTTCAATCTTCTTGAATTCGAGTTCTAGGGTTTCTTTTCTTAATAATGGTGTCTCAATCGAATATCTAATGATTTGAAGGATTTACCCATGTTAATAAGATGTTGGAGAATTGAAATTAACTTAGAATCATCGTTTGAACTTACCTTGGATGATGAAGCGACCTTGGGGAAGTTGGGTTCTTGAGAGCTCCCGTTTCTAGAGTAAATGTACGTGTTTGGGGTTGTTGGGAACGAGGTAAGGTTTAAATAAGTGTACGCGTCCCAAAACTTGAGGAGAAAATAAAAGTAGCTCGGATAAACATCGTCGGCGTAGGCATCATCAGGGGCGCTAAAATAACTATGCAAGGCGCCATGCGAGGCGCCAAAACTACAGTGTCTTGCACTGTCAGGGGCGCTAAGGTTAATGCCCTGGACAGTTCCTTGCATTGTCAGGGGCGCTGAGGTCAATGCCCTGGACAGTGCGTTGCACTGTCTATGGCTGTGAGTTTTCATGGTCTTGCTCTGTCTAAGGCTTTGAGCTTTCATGGCCTCCCATAAACTTAGTCAATTCTATCGAATTTAATGCACTTCACTCTCGGTCTTGATTCCAATACAACCGTTTCCACCCATACTCATCCCAATAGGACTTAACGTGTCTAAAAGGTCACATTAATACTCATTTAACGCATCCACAACTAATCCGGATTTACGGAGTGTTGCAGTTATGTTCTCGCTGCTCCATTTCTTTTTATTCCTTTTTCTCTTCTGCCATCTCCTTACATTTTGATCAAACCCAATCAAATGAAGGAAGATCCAAGTACATAAACATTAACATTGCAAGAAGAATCAGAAAAGAATTAAGTGGCACAAAACCGGCAAATCTTGTTCATAGTGGTCGAGAGAGTCCTCACCATGCCACTAGGGCAAAAGTTCGGGGTTGGTAGTTGTCGCAACAAAAAGGTAACGCACACTCATGATATTAAATTTGGTTTCTTTTTGCTCTGTGTTGACACTCCTTGCTTGGCGGAGCGGCATACTGCACCGATTTGTTACCTAAGTCGCCTTATCCTTAATTGAGGTAAGGGGGAAGAGAAAAATGACATCCTTGACTTTATCCTATAATGAAGAACAAGGTCGGGGCAAAAAAAAAAAAAAAATGCATGTCTTGTATATAACCAGTTTTATGTCTTCTTTAATGCATATAGGTGGAGTGGTTTGCTCTCTAATCATTAACTCCCTGGGGCTGGGGGAGGGAACAGAAAGGAGCATCACAAACGCATGCACTAAAACAATTTAGGAAGAAAAAGTGACTTCAAATGAAGAAGAATGAAGTAAATTGAGAAAGAAGAGTTGCAGAGCGAGCTCATAGAGGGAACTTCTACGACCATTTAGGGGAGGGAAAAACTAGTAAGTGTAAGGGGAAAACGGTGCAGTGAATGGATTCAGGGGAAATGTTAATCGACATAAAGATAGACAAGCACAAACAAATAGGCTGGATTGGCTTCCTGAAAGGGTGCTGGCTTAGGTCTAGTTTGTCCTTTTCCTTGTCAGAAAAAAAAAGAAGAGGCTGGTAACCTCCACTAGCTGCACAACCAGCCTAAAGTACATTATTCCCATCATCAATATATGTGTGTGTGTGTGACACATGACACCAGCATCTTTCAATGAGCCAAGGCTTCTGTTGGTTACCAAGCCTGAGCTGTTATCTTCTCACTTTTCCTGGCTTTCTTGTGGTTTTCTAAATTTAGTCCCCATTATGGAAGGCAATAGTTTATTGAGAATACCTTGCCCATTTTGGTCGTGTAAATAGCAGCTTCCTTATGCTATATCTACAACTTCTCTTTTTCCTGAGATTTCAGATGTATAGTTTAGATTCTAGAGATAGATTTGATCTTAATCACTCTTGTTGCAGGTGATTGCACATGGTGAGCAAGTATTTCCGCGAGTGAAGGAGAAATGTTCTTCAAAAGGTTGGTTTGCCAGCGATGACATCAATTCACTTGAAGAGTTAATTGGTCGACTGAGAAGACTAAAGGAGAATGTTGGGTTTATTGCCAATCGTGTAACAGCAATTCAGGCAGGTCTTGACAGTTGGCAGTCTGAGCAGATAAATAAAAAACTTTACTACCTTTCCTTCCTCTCCATCGTCTTTCTTCCCTTGTCAGTAGTAACTGGAGGTGAACTTTCTTAAGGAACTTCTTTCATGATTCCGAGTCATATTTTATCATTTCATAGTCTGAGATCACTTATTTGTCTGCTATGCTACAGTGTTTGGGATGAATGTTGGAGGAGTTCCTTGGACCAATCAAAGAGAACCTGAGTTGAAGGAGGGGTTCCGCAATGTTATGTTGCTCTGTGTGGCTCTGCTACTGTTGGTTCTCCTTTGCTTTCTTTTTCCCACGCTTTATAGTCACTTACTAGCTTGGAAGAGGAGGCGAGACATGAAAAGAAGTTGGTCTCTCAACCGGAGATCCTTCCTTAGAAGAACTACAGGAGTTAGGGAAAGAAATGAAAAGGGAGGTTACTTGAGGCTATACTGAGATGAAATTGGTAGGCTAATCTGCTTCTTCCTTCATATCTTTCTCCAACTTGAATCAGAATCAGTTTTGTTAAATAACTCTGGCTTGGTAGAATTTCTTCTTTCAGGAAATATATGCAATTTACCAATTCCTTTCTTTGTTTTACGAACTCTTGTGCTTGTATAGAGAACTCTCTTTTCCAGTTGTTCCAGAAGTTCAGCTTTGTTGTTATTACAATGTGACAGTTCTTTTTTTCTTTTTTGTTCTAGTTCTAGATATTTGATGGATGAATATAGGAAGCTAAATCACGAAGTCAGGTACTAGAGGTAGCACTCTAAAAATGAAAACAAAATGTGATATTTTAACGAGGTACGGTTCAAAAGACACTGCAAGTGAAAATTCGTTATAAATAATACGTTATGAAACATATTGAGGTTGTAGAATTTCTACCGAACAAGTTAAAACCATTATGTTAACTTTTCAGAGAAGTGTTACACCTACGAACATATAAGCAAACTTAGCATTTCATTAAGGCACAAAAAGAGTATGGTATTAATAAATGTTGACAAAGAGATTTCAGAAAAGAAAAACAGAATCTGTATAGAGAATCACTAAAATGTTTCAAATTAACCTTATACAATGATTGTCTCTTAACGCCTACTCTCCCAAATATAGATCGACTTTTTTTTTTGGTAAGCAAACCGATAGCGTTTCTAACCGATAGCGTTTCTTCAGGAGGAAAATGTTTTCTTATTCGGTAGAAGATGTTTTTCCTTAAGAAATCATTTTATGATTTACTAGCACGAATATTATTAAAGAATATTAGTCATATTAAAATAAGTAAAAACTTACCCGAACAAGTTATATACATCCCATTTACTTAAGTTAACCGTCGAAGACAACCATGACTACTAGGAGTCCTACTTTTAATAAAATAAAAATTAAAAAACATAAAGTCATAATAGGGTTTATGTCGCCGTTTTATTACTACATATTGTTTTTCTTCTAGGTTTTGATTTAGTCCGAAGTTTTGCGTTATTCCCCTATTTACTACGACTTGATGGGAGTTAAGAAATTGGAATATAGCAGGTTGGTTAATTTCATACTTTTACAAGTATACTTGCATGTTGAAAGAATTATTCCTTTTAAGAAAAAAACTGTTAAAACATAAGTTTAATTTTCTTTTACAGATTAAGTTATTTTTAATATATATTCTTAATTTTCATGATTAGTAACAGCGTAAGTGTTTACCCCAAAAATCAGATAACAATTGAATTTATACGTGGTTTCAAGGATACGTGACCTAATTTGATACAAATGACGAGTAATACAATTGAAGTTAAAATGAAGTAATAAATGAAAAGAATGCAAACCACCCAGGCTAGATACTATTGATCGTTGGTTGATCCTTCTTGGGCAGGGATTGATTATAATAGAAACTGGAACAAGATAATGAAAATAATGATTCAAGAGATTAATCTATAGCTGTCTTTATCGATAATTAGAAAAAGTCCCCCTACAAATAATTAAATTCCCCTTTATATAGTAGGGGAATCCTACATTTGGTACAACTCTATATAAGGTAAAAAATCTCCTGATTTGCTAATTAGGCGGTTCCATTGATTTGTGTCGAGATTCCCGCCACGATGCTCGTCTCATTACGGATATTCTGGCTTTCCGTTATTTAGGTTCGGTGATCTTCCCTCGAGCATTTTCGGGGTCGGGATCGATTTCGGATCACGGGCTCGGTGTTCTCGAGGTCGGACATTCTGGTCTCGTGTTTTGCTTCGATGAAACTCGAGGTCGATCTTCAATCCTACGCATTCCGATCCTGACCTGTCGTGCAATAATCGATCCCGATTTCGATCATATATAGTCGAGCCCGATTTTGACCATATACAGGTTGGCCCGACTTCGACCATACACAGATAGTCCCCTCGTTTTCCAGAGAGTAACGACGAGAAACGATATGAATCTTAGATTCTCAACATACGGGCTTTCGATTCTCACTATGATAAGTGGCGATAGACTCATGACGTACGCGATACGGAAATTGAAAACGTCGTATCAGAAAAGCCCTTTAAAGCATTAAATGTGTGTCAGTTGATGTTCTGCCGCTTCGGGATGCGACCCCCCATTTTGAAAGACTATAATTATCCTCATTCATTCTTTATTCAAACGTTCGTGCTCTTTTACAAAAACTTCATCATTCTTATATTCAAGACCTCCTGCCTTCTGATTTTCTGAAAGTATTTCACAAGCTATCTACGGATTATATCTCCTTCGTATCAGCATTTTTTTCCTTCTTACTCTATTCAAAAATAATGGAAAAGACTTCAAAATCCATTCCCCAAAGAAAAACTCCCTCTTCTTCTCAACCTGCTGAGAACGTTTCGCCTGTTGTCACCAAGGAACCTATACCGGAACCCCCTCTAAAGGCGTTTATACCCACGGGGTGCTCAACCGGAGCCGATTTCAAGGTTGAAAAAACTTCCTCAACACCGGGCCGGTGCGAACCGGTCATGAGATACATTTGTTCAATCACCGACAGCGTTCTCGAGAAAGTCAAGAAAGACTGCAACTGGGTTGGCAAGTGCGTGGTGGTTCCTGCACCTGAAGAAGCAATTACTACCCACGTGGAGGGTTTTTTGAGTGTTTACACTTATCCCTTCACATTGGGCCCTTTGAACCCGGTCATATATTGCCTTTTGTAAAAGGTACGAGGTGACCTTGGGCAAAATTCATCCTTCTTTCTAGAGGATAGTTATCCTTCTCTATTTTTTTGTAAGTAAGATTGAGGGGTATCCTTTCACTGTCGATCATCTCATGCATTTGTACAGTCCCCGACTCTATCGAGGGGGGTTAATAAAACTTGCTCGTCGGGCAAGCAAAGCCCTGTTCTCAAGTATTGATGAGGATCGGGATCGAGGTTGGTTGGGTCGATTTGTTCGAGTGAAAACATCAGACCTAATCTCGGCCAAGGATATGCCATTCCCTGAGAAATGGAATATGAAGTGTAAGTATAACCCTGCTTTTTAGAAATTAGTTTACCGTTTTCCCTTTTGCCCTTCCTCTTATCAATTTTCTATGGTGCAGCTGTTTCTCGGATGCCGGATGCAGTTCCTCATCTCAAAGAGTGGATCGAGGGGATCGTATCCCAAAAACTATATTCCGAGTGCGCATGGCGCGAGCTTTAGAAAGGCCGGTGGGAGGCCCGACTTCATGGTGAGATAAGCTACATTCGAGCTTATTTCTTTATGCTATCGATTTCTAACTTGTTTTGCTTCTCTTTTGCAGGTTTATCAAAAGATGTTGAAATGAGACCTCCACCCGTGGGCGATGATGCTCCCAACGAGCCCCCTGTTTTGAAGCAGGATAAAGAGAAGAAATGAAAAAAGGCTCAAAATTCCCCAAACCTCGAGAAGAAGAGACCAAGGAAATTATTGGCTCGTAAGCCCAAGAGGAGTGCTAGTGATCGAGCATTATCTCCGGACTCGCTACATCGATTGAGGGATGAGTCTGAGGAGGAAGAAGAGGACTTTGACCTTGTGGCTAGTGTGCCGCCACAGTCTGAAGGGCAAAGGACCTCTGAACCAGGGGTTAGCGAAGCGGATCTTCATCGAGTTGGGAAACCCGAGGTGGAGACAAGAACTGAGGCTTCCCCAGATACGAGGAGAGCACCGCTGGGAGTATTGGGTCCGATTGAGATGGTTGATTCGACCTCTTTTTTTCGGAATCAATGTTCAACGAGGCCCAAATAGCAAAAGAACGCTCCCTGGACGGAGATCATAAATCGAAAGACCCTTTTTGTGGTTTTTTGGATGGTGTGGATTTGACGGCCACGGAAGATGTTCTTGGACTCGATAATTTAGAGGTACTGAGGAAGAGCTCATATTTCGATACAAGTGGGAATTCCTTTAGTCCAAAATTGGTCGATCCGTTTCCCGCACTAAGTGCTTACCTTGATCGAAAGCGCTCCATATCTTTTACCATTCACGAGGATGCCTGGGTTCTTTCCGCCCCCGTCGGGGTGGCCAATTATCTTTGGTGCTTGGTGACCGAGGAGGATTAGGCAAAAATGAACGAGGTGGATGCGCCCTGCCTGTTCAACGAAGCTCAATAGGCGCTGAATTGGGTAACTTTCAATGTTCTTTACTCGATGTCCTTTGTTATGTACTTTAAAATTTTAAGTAATCATAACATTTTCCTTTATGCTTGCAGGCCTCAGTACTTCACCATGAGGCTTTTCTCTGATTTTGGGAAGAGTCAAAACGCCATGAGGCTGAGGCTCGGGAGCTCATTGAGAAAATAGACACCTTGAAACTTCTCAATGAGCGGCTCGAAGGGGAGGTAAAGAACCTCCGCGCCGAACTAGAGCTTGCCCAGAAGGTTAATGCTGACTTGGTCGAGCAGATAGGGCAAAAACTTGATCAGATTGATCAGCTTCGAACTGAAATGAATGTGGTTAAAGCTGAGGCCGACAAGTGGAGGAGCAAGATGGATCACCTCGGAAAAAGAGACATCTCGGGCACAGTTAGCTTCAGAAGAGGCTCAGCTTAGAGCGGCAAAGGAGAAAGCCGAGGCCCAGACCAAGAGTACCGAGGAGCTTCAATCTCGGATCAGTTCGGTTATCTCAGATCGAGATAATCTGGCTAAAGAGCTAAAAATGGCCAAGTCGGAAGCTGCGGTGATCAAAGCTGAATCTGATGAAATGGTGGCTCAATATAAGGATGATGCTGAAGCTGCTCAAGACCAATCAAGGAATATGGTTGACCATATGAGGCGGCAATCTCGCAGGCTTGCCCTTGAGGAAATTCACGCTCGAGGCTTTGATTTATCGGCGGAGATCGAAGATGCCAAGGTAGCTGAAGCCGAGGCCAGAAAACTAGCCTTTCCAGAGGATGATGATTCCGAGGATTCAGTCGGGTTTGAAGAATGAAAAGACCTCGGAAATCCTGATGTCGAGGCAGGATCTAGTCAAGACCAAGTCGCTCCTGATCGAGTTTTATCTCTTTCCGTGTTTAATATTGTGTATCGAGATTGCTCGATTTCTGTAAAAGGGATTTTTGATATATATATATATATATATATATATAAGGCTTTCGTTTCACAACTTTCGAATTTTCTCATTGCTTTTTTATTTGGATTTTCAAAGATCGAAATGCCTTAGCCCTCGAGTACTATTAACTCAGAGTAGCCTTAGCCTTTTGATTCGGGCATTTCCAAATAAGCGATGTGTCCTCGGATTTTGTTAACCCGGTATGGCCTTAGCCTTTTAATTCGGGTGTAGCCAAATAAGCTTTGTACCCTCGGGTTTCTTTAACCCTCTATGGCCTTGGCCTTTTAGTTCGGGGGTTGCCTAATAGGTCTTACGTCCCCTTGAGTGCTATTAACTCGAAACGACCTTGGCCTTTTAATTTGGGCGTTGCAATATAAGCTTTGTGCCCTCGAGTACTGTTAACTCGGAACAGCCTTAGCCTTTAAAGTTCGGGGGTTGCCTAATAGGTCTTATATCCCCTCGAGTTCTGTTAACTCGAAACAGCCTTAGCCTTTAAAGTTCGGGGGTTGCCTAATGGGTCTTATATCCCCTTGAGTAAGTTTGTTTTTCGGACGGTAGTCCCCGAGTGAGAGAGTGATTATTTGAACTCAGGTTAAGGTGGCCCTTGGGCTCATTTTGATCGGAAGCAGGATGTTTGTATACAAGAGACTTCTCTTTATTCTTGTACATAATAGTAATGTATGTGTACAACTTACGTTAGGGTTCGATCAGTCTATTTAAGCACGGTTCATTTGACCGTTTGGCCCTTACATTGAATCTTATTGATCTTCGACCCTTCAATCCTAAATTATCTTTCCAAGCTAAAATGGCCCCCCTAGTATTCGGGGTTGATTGAAGATAGGCATTGAATGTTGTTGTCACCGATTTGCTATCGGTCTTCGAATCTAAGTTAGCACGATTTACTTGTTGCTTCATTAAAAACCTTGCCGTAAAATCCATTTTGGGACAAAACTAGTCCAAGGAAAAAAGAGTGCAACACGTGCTTTCAGACCTAATATCCCGTATGGCCCCTTGTTCGATACCTGCAAATATTAGTTCGTAATGCAAAATAAAAATAAAGAACAGGGCCGTACCTTAACAGTAATACCGCTTCAAGTGACTTATATTCCGGTTGTTTGGTAGTTGTTTACCATCCATTGTTCCGAGCTTGTAGGATCCCTTTCCGGTGATTTTAATGATACAATAAGGTCCTTCCCAGTTTGGTCCCAGCTTTCCCTCGTTTGGACTCCGTGTGTTCCGCGTGACCTTTCTTAGTACTAAGTCCCCGACGTTGAAGTATCGAAAGTTGGTCCTTCTGTTGTATACCTCTCGATCCTTTGCTTTTGAGCAGCTAATCGAACAAGGGTGGCTTCATGTCTCTCATCTAACAGCTCCAAGTTCGTATTCATGACTTCGTGGTTCGATTCCTCTGTTGCATACGGAAACCTGATACTTGGTTCCCCGACCTCGACCGATATCAAAGCTTCGGCGCCATAAACCAGAGAGAATGGGGTGGCTCCAGTGCTAAATTTCGCGGTCGTACGATATGCCCATAGGACTTCGGGCAATATTTCCTTCCATCTCCCTTTGGCATTGGTTTACCTCTTTTTGAGGTTCTGGAGTATAGTGTTGTTGGTAGATTCGGGTTGTCCTTTCCCACTGGGGTGGTAGAGTTTCGATATGATCCTTTTGATCTTGTGATCTTCGAGGAATTTGGTCACTCTGCTACCGATGAATTGCTTCCCGTTGTCGCATACGATCTCGGCTGGCATTCCAAATCAGCATATGATGTGATCCCAAATGAAATCGATGACTTTTTCTCCCTAACCTTCTTGTATGCCTGAGCTTCCACCTATTTTAGAAAAATAGTCAGTCATAATTAGTATAAATTGAGCTTTACCTGGTGCGCACGGAAGAGGGCCAACGATGTCCATCCTCCGCTTCATGAACGACCATGGTGATAAGACTGAGTGGAGCATCTCCTCGGGTTGACGGATCATTGGGGTGTGCCTTTGGCATTCGTCACACTTTCGAACAAATTACTTTTTGTCTTTTTCCATGTCGACCCAGTAATAACCGACTTTGATTATTTTCCGAATCAATGACTCGGAGCCTGAATGGTTCCCGCAGGTACCTTCGTGGATTTCCCTTAAAATGTACTCAGTATCACCCGGTCCCAGACATATTGCGAGTGGGCCATCAAATGTTCTTCTGAACAAGGTTCCATCTTCGAACAAGCTGAATCGGGCCGCCTTCGTACGCAGGGCCCTCGACTCTTTTGGATCCGAGGGCAGTTTACCAGAGTTGAGATATTCTACGTATTTGTTCCTCCAATCCCAAGTTAGGCTCGTTGAATTGATCTCAGCGTGGCCTACTTCCACTACTGACCTCATAAGCTGTACGACTTTTCCCGAGTCAAACTCATTGTCTTCGATCGACGACCCCAAGCTGGCAGGGCGTCGGCCTCGCTGTTTGATCCCGAGGTATATGTTGTAAGGTCCACTCTTTGAACCAATGCAATGTCACTTGCAGTTTGTCTAAGTACCTATCCATCCATTCCTTTCTGACCTCGAACATTCCATTGACTTGATTTACCACAATAAGGGAGTCGCACTTAGCTTCGACCACTTTCGCTCCCAAGCTCCTGGCTAGTTCTAGGCCTGCAATCATGGCTTCATATTCTGCCTCGTTGTTAGTCAGTTTCACAGTCTTAATAGATTGTCTAATTATATTACCTATTGGTGGCTTCAATACAATGCCAAATCCAGATCCTCTTGCGTTTGAGTCACCGTCTGTGAAGAGGGTCCATACTCTCGAAGAAGTTCCTGAGTCAACTAACATCTCTCTTTCAACCTCGGGTATTAAGGTTGGTGTGAAATCGGCCACAAAGTCTGCCAACACCTGGGATTTACTGGCGGTCCGAGGTCGATATTCAATATCGTACCCACTTATTTCTATGGCCCATTTGGCCAATCGGCCCGAGAGCTCGGGCTTATGCATCATATTTCTTAATGGGTAAGTTGTTACAACGCATATGGGATGACATTGGAAGTATGGTTTTAGTTTCCTAGAAGCGCTTAACAAAGTGAGTGCTAGTTTTTCTAGGTGAGGGTACCTAGTCTCGGCTTCGCCTAAGGTTTTGCTGACATAGTAAATTGAAAATTGCGTACCTTGTTCTTCCCGGACTAGGACTCCACTTACCGCTATCTCTGAGACTGCCAGGTAAAGGTACAGTTGTTCGTCTGCTTCGGTGTATAAAGCAATGGCGGGCTCGATAAATACCTTTTGAGTTCTTCCAAAGCCTGCTGGCATTCCGGGGTCCATGAAAAGTTGTTCTTCTTTTTCAATAAAGCGAAGAACCGGTAGCTTCTATTGGACGACCTCGAAATAAATCGCCCTAAAGCGGCTATCTGTCCGGTCAACTTTTGCACGGCTTTCACATTGTCTACGACCGTGATATCCTCGATAGACTTGATCTTTTCAGGGTTGATCTCGATTTCCCGATTCGACACCATGAATCCGAGGAATTTACCCGAACCCACTCCAAACGTGCACTTTTCCGGGTTCAGCTTCATGTTGTACTGCTTCTGTACATTGAATATTTCCTGCAAATGTCTTAAATGGTCCTTTGCTCGTAGGGACTTAACTAACATGTCATCAATATAAACCTAGTCTTCCTTACTTGTTTCTCGAACATTCGGTTTACTAGGAGTTGGTATGTGGCGCCAGCATTTTTTAACCCAAATGGCATTACATTATAACAATATGTGCCATATTTAGTGATGAAGGAAGTTTTTTCCTGATCACCTGGGTCCATCCGTATTTGGTTGTAGCCGGAGTATGTGTCGAGAAAACTAAAAGTCTCGTGGCCGGCAGTAGCATCGATCATGCGGTCGATGTTGTGTAAGGGAAAAGAGTCGTTTGGACATGCTTTATTCAAGTCTTTATAATCTACACATATTCTTAATTTATTCCCTTTCTTAGGGACTACCACTACGTTAGCCAACCAATCCGGGTATTTAACCTCCAGAATAGACCCTATCTTTAGAAGTTTAGTTACCTCATCCCTGATGAATGCATGTTTGATTTTGGACTAAGGCCTCCTTTTTTGTTTGACCGGATGGAACTTCGGATCCACGCTCAGCTTGTGTGTGGTTATCTCCGATGGGATACCTGTTATATCAAGGTGGGACCAAGTGAAGCAGTCTTCGTTAGTTGTAAGAAATTGAATAAGTTTTGTCCTAAGCTCGGAGCTCAACCCCGAGCCCAAGTATATCTTTCGTTCGGGCAAGTCTTCTCGCAGCGTAACTTGTTCCAGTTCCTCGACAATCGATTTAGTGACATCAGAATTATCGGGGGTGATAAACGATCTGGGAATCCTATAATCATCATCCTTGATATATACTTGTTTGTCCACATTTGCCGAAGATGGTATATGTGATTGCTATTTTGTCCTGCTTTCGATCTCTTGGTTTGGAACCGTTGGTGTTGGCGTCACCTATTCCATCGTGAACATTTCTTTCATGGCTGGTTGCTCCCCATAAACTATTTAACTCCATCGGGCGTCGTAAATTTCAACGGCTGGTGCAGTGTCGAAGGCACCGCCATCATGTCATGGATCCATGGCCTCCCGAACAGAGCATTGTATCTCATGTCTCCTCCAATCTCACAGAACTTTGTTTCTCGAATGGTTCTAGCGGTATTTATTGCCAACGTTATCTCACCCTTAGTGGTCTCACATGCCATATTGTACCCGTTAAGTACTCGTACTGTAGGAACGATTCGGTCTAACAGGCCGAGTTGCTCCACGACCCATGATCGAATTATATTATCCGAGCTACCTGGATCGATTAACACACGTTTTATTCTAACTTTATGTATGAGTACAGATATTACCGGTGCGTCATTGTGAGGTTGTATAATTCCTTCCGCATCCTCGTTGTTAAAAGATAAATTTCCCTCTGGCGTGTAATCCCGAGTGCGCTTCCCCCTTGTAATGGGTATTTTGGTGCGTTTCAACATCGGCCCTTGAGGGGTATTGACTCCACCAATAATCATGTTGATCACGTGTTGAGGTTCTTCCTAGCCTGTTTGTTTGTCATAGTTCCAGTTCCCGAGGTGATTTTTGGCTCGGTCGCTCAGGAATTCTCGAAGATGTCTATTACTGAGTAGCCGGGCTACTTCCTCTCTCAGTTGCCGACAATCTTCCGTTCTATGACCGTGAGCGCTGTGATATTTGCATATTTGATTAGGATCCATTTGGGTCGGATTGGATTTCAATGGTCGAGGCCATTTAGTATCTTTGATGCGACCGATAGCCAATACAATGGTGGCAGCTTCGACATTAAAATTGTACTCCGATAACTGCGGTGCTTCTTTATGCTCGATAGGCCTTTCAAAGCTGCTTTTGGTCATGAGCCCCTGGCTGCTCTAACCTTGGTCACTTCTCTTTTAATGTCTTAAGGAATTTTGCCCGGATACGTCGATTTTTCTGTCCCCATAATATGGCTGATGTCGATCTCTATTCGATCTTGGTTCAGATAAATATCACTTCTGATTTTGTCATAAGCTCTAACGGTGTAAATGGATCCCGAAGGGGCTCCGAGCTGATCGTCTTCGACTCTGATTTTCGACTGGTACCGGTTATGTATGTCAGCCCATGTGACGGTCGGGTACTCTATTAAGTTCTGTTTTAGTTGCTGCGAAGCCGCTGAGCCTCGAACACTGAGTCCCTGAGTGAAAGCTTGAACAGCCCAATCGTCAGTGACTAGTGGCAGATCCATTTGTTCCATTTGGAATCGGGACACGATCTCTCTTAGCATCTCGTTATCCTATTGCCTGACTTTGAAAAGGTCCGGTTTTCGTGTTTCGACCTTGATGGCACCTGGCGCTACATTATTATTTTTGCCTTGGTGATCAAACTCGTTGTCAACGTGCAGAGGTACCGATTGAGAGTTTGACATTTCTGTATTGTATCCTGGAATCAAAGACACTTCAAAGAGCAAGTGTGAAGCAATGTGTGTTATGGAAATTTGTATCAAATATCCACTATTATCCTTAGCCCCACGGTGGGCGCCAAACTGTTTACCCTAAAAATCGGATAACAATTGAATTTATACGTGGTTTTAAGGATACGTGACTTAATTTGAAACAAATGACGAGTAATACAATTGAAGTTAAAATTAAGTAATAAATGAAAAAAATGCAAACCACCCAGGCTGGACACTGTTGATCGTTGGTTGATCCTTCTTGGGCAGGGATTGATTATAATAGAAATTGGAACAAGATAAGGAAAATAATGATTCAAGAGAACAATTTATAATTGTTTTTGTCGATGATTAGAAACCCCCCCCCCCCCCNAAAAAAAAAACTAATTAAACCCCCTCTTTATATAGTAGGGGAATCCTACATTTGGTACAACTCTGTATAAGGTATAAAATCTCCTGATTTACTAATTAAGTGGTTCCATTGATTTTTGCCAAGATTCCCGCCACGATGCTCGTCTATTACGGATATTCCGGCTTTCCGCTATTCAGGTTCGGTGATCTTCCCTCGAGCATTTTTTGGGTCGGGATCGATTTCGGATCACGGGCTCGGTGTTCTTAATGTCGGACATTCTGGCCTCGTGTTCCACTTCAATGAAACTCGGGGTCGATCTTCAATCCTATGCATTTCGAACCCGACCTGTCGTACAATAGTTGATTCGCTCAAATTACACCTTAATAATAGTGTAAGCGATCGATGTCAAATATAGTAACCCAACAAGGTTGGGGTCGAATCCCACAGGGAATAGGCGTGAAACTATTGTCCAATTAATGTAATACTTTACTAAGTCGTAATTCTATCAAGTACGCCACATAGAATAAAGAAGTGTTGAATATATAAGGAAAGCGAAAATTGAAAACTAATTTGTTCAAGTGTGAATGTGAAAGATATGAATTTAAGAGACCAAGGTTGTGCCCCCTTTAATGTAGTAGACTGTTCTTGATATTAATATTGAATTCCTTTCTTCACATGCAATTGATGTTTAATTTACTACCCAATATTTCCCAATATTTGGATAATGTATCCTCTCTATGATTCTCCCGAATACAAAAAAGTCAATCTTAAGAACAACCAATTAAGCGCCAAGTTAAAACCTACTTATTCCTAAGAGATTTTGTTAAACAAGGTTTAAAGCCTTGAGTTCTTGTTATTTATTTCTACCAAACTCTAT
>MCJB01048726.1:3048-20324 GCA_002018475.1 Nicotiana obtusifolia
TGATATCTAGAAAAATATTTTCCAAATAATTTTCTACGACCAAACAATGAAAAATGAGAAAACATTTTCCGAAAAGTATTTTCCGTCATACCAAACACGCCCTAAATAACAGGTTAAAATAAAATATCATTTTATCATTTTCAAAAGACTTCGCACTGCACCTATTGTATCATTGAGTTGTACAAAGATTCAATCCATAGCATGGAGAATAAAATCTTGAAGAGTCGCTGGAGATAAGAGGTTCAAAGTGACTTTTCGGATCATAGCCATCCTGGGGTAAATCTTGTATTATAGAGCGGGGTAGGAATATGTAAAGTCAAGCCAATGGATCAGAGGAAACAATGCCATGTTTGAATTAACAACATATGAGTTGAAGAACACATCTTCAAAAAGAAATGACGAAAGGCACGTAAAAGGAAGAAGAAAAATAAAATCTACAAAAATAAGGTACATATATATACCAGTGTGAAAACCATTTATCACAATCATAGATGGTCAGAACCAAGTGGAGATCACTATTGTTTCTTTGCATGATAAAATCAGGTCGTTACGTACTTATAATGTCTATTAAATGTTTCGTTATTTTTTTGAATTGTTATATGGAGAAGAAGAATCCAAAACGGCTGTTGGTTAGGCAATTTTATTCATACATCATATGACAGAAGGAATGTATATTCCTTCGCTTTAATGGTTTTTTTTACCAAGAAGAAATTGCTGATAAAATATTTTTTTTTTAGGTTTTCATAAATTGGATTTAATGAAATCCAATATATGTTAGGATAATGTGTCATATGTCATGATCTTGAATAAATGTTTGTCGTGTTTAGGAATGACGTATTAGTTAATATTATGAACAACTTTGTTATTTTATTGCTGAATTACAATCATTAATTGACACATACTATGGTTACATATACAAGAATATATATGTGAAAGTTTACTTTTGAGTAGGGAATGATATAGAATGTTTTATTTGGAAGGCTCGTGTGCCTATACTTGAAAGTAATTTTATTATGTAATTAAATAATATCTATCTTCAGATAATGTGACGACCCAAAGGGGTCATCACTTGTTTTTAGATTGAATTCAGTGTTGCGAGGCTTAAAAACCTCTTTTTTTTACCTCACCTCGATTTGCATGTGCAGTCCATATAATGTTTCAAAACGTTTTTATGTGGAAAGATTAAAATGTGAAATAAAGCTTTAAAATTCAAGTGAGTTGACTTCCGTCAACAGTTTTAGTAGACGGGCCTTATTAAGTATTTTGATAGTTCAAGTAGGTCCGTATCGTGATTTAGGACTTGGGCGTATGCCCGAAATCAAATTTTAAGGTCCCGAGCTCAAGTTATAGCCATTTAATAAAGAAAAAACAAACAAACAAACAAAAATTTCTTCATATCCTAACTAACCCCATGATCCCCTCTTCCCAAACCCATCATATCTTTATCCCCTTACAACTTCCTACTCTCCCACGTCACGTAGCACACACATGCACCTTTTCAGTGACACGTTTCACACACACTTCTCGCCACTTTCACCGTTCAATTGATATCTACCATTTCAAGACCATGCCTATTTCTTCTCCAAAGAGCTACCCTAAGAGAATAGCAATTGTAGGGGGACCTCGGTCTCACGTATAATACCACTTCCACAGTTAGCCATTTGATGGGGAAACAATCCAGATCTTGTTCTATTGGTGGGAGATGTTGCGTACGCTAATTTGTACCTCTCAAATGGAACTGGTGCAGTCTGCTACTCGTGCTCATTTCCTGACACTCCGATACATGAGACCTATCAGCCTCGGTGGGACTATTGGGGAAGTAGCGGCGAAAGTGGAGTTTGAAGTTGCCATTGAAATTTCTAGTCAGCGGCTCCGTTCGTTTTCACCGGCGAAAGCTCCGTTCTGAAATTTGCCTAGTTGCTAAGCTTGTATTTTCAACTCAATTCATTTAATACAAAGTTGCTGGATTTATATTTCGACATTGAAGTTTCAAGGCGAAGGTTTGTTGGAATCTTGAATTTGGTTGCAAAGCGAGGTAAGTATCCGGTCTAACCTTAGCTTGAGGGATTAAGAGTTGTGTACTATTTGTTAATTGCTTCTTGTTGAGTACGACGTATAGGCATGGTGACGAGTATCTATACGTTGGTGTCGAGCATGACCGTGAGTGTTCGTAGTCTGAGTCTTTCATTGTGTGGCTGTGATGGTTATGTATAAAAGTAGAATTCCATGTTAAATTGAGTCTTCTATTACAATGTGTGCAAATCTATGGTATAACAGATAGAGTGCTGATGGAATAAAACCCGCTCAATTAAAAAAAATAGCCGGATTCGTTATTCTATGTTGCAGCCTTTTTATATCTTTTTGGTAAATTTTGTATCACTGCTACTGATTATTGAGTGTCACCTGTAAAGCTACGTATTTCTAACATGATTGTGAATGTTTCTTTAGTTGAATGTGTTTCTGATCCTATTTTATTTAGAAATGACATTTCAATCTCATTTCTATTTATCGGGAGTTTTGACACCCATGAATCACATATTTTTCTGCCAAAGTTTCCTAGGGTTTTTGTCGGTATTACTCAATCCGAAGTAAATTAAATTTGGATTTAATACTGCAATTTTTGCCTCACGGCCCTTAAGCGCCAACTGATATATTGTTAAAAGTTAAAATTCTTATTTCTTTTTCCTTGAAAATCTTATAAAGTTTTCGAACACATTTAATTTGAAATAATGAGAGTTCCATGGGAATGAACTGCTGAAATAAAGGTTTAGGTTGGTATATACAATAAGTTGTATGTGAATTGTCGATATGGTAATTCAGAATGTTGAAGACTCTCATCTGCAATCTGACTTAGCAGTCTCACTTAACAGTGTGGACAGTTTTTTCTTTTAAAAATCCCTGTAAAGTTTGTGCTGATGCTGCACCATCCATCTCTAGATTTGAACAAACTGACGTATTTCTGTTACTACTATTATGTTGCCTTCTGGATGTATTTGATGAGCGTTCTCTATGTCGAATGGTTCTCTTCTGGTCACCTTTGGCATGTGTTGGATATACTCCTAACCTGATGTATTCCTTGATATCATGGAACCAAGGTTCACCATCAATTTCTTCCTCTACCACATTACAATAGGCATGTTGGTCATGAACTTGGATATGTATGGGATCGACATAAACCTTGTCTGGATGATGTAACATTGATACTAGAGTGGCCAAGGCATCAGCAATCTCATTATGAATCCTGGGAATGTGCCTGAACTCAACTGACCTGAAACGTTGACAAAGGTCATGCAAGTACCGTCGGTAAGGTATGAGCTTTAAATCCCGAGTCTCCCATTCTCCTTGAATCTGGTGGACTAGCAAATTTGAGTCTCCCAGAAAAAGTATTTCTTGGACTCCCATGTCTACGGCTAACCTCAGACCCAGAATGCATGCCTCGTACTCTGCCATGTTGTTGGTGCAATAGAATCGAAGTTGGGCTGTTACAGGATAATGTTGCCCTGTTTCAGAGATAAGTACAACCCCTACTCTGACTACTTTCGTGTTAGCAGCTCCATCAAAGAAAAGTCTCCAACCTGGCTTTTCGTCATGGCCAACCTCATCAATAGACATAACCTCTTCATTAGGAAAGTAAGTCTTTAATGGCTCGTATTCATTATCCACTGGATTTTCGGCCAAATGGTCAGCCAAAGCTTGGGCTTTCATCGCGGTCCGAGTCACATAAATGATATCAAATTCTGTGAGTAAAATCTGCCATTTTGCAAGCCTTCCTGTGGGCATAGGCTTCTGAAAAATGTATTTCAGAGGATCCATGCGAGAGATGAGATAAGTGGTATGGGAGGACAAGTAATGCTTGAAATTTTGTACCACCCAAGTCAGGGCGCAACACGTCCTCTCGAGCAGAGTGTACTTGACCTCGTAAGGGGTGAACTTCTTACTAAGATAATAGATTGCCTGCTTCTTCTTTCCCGTGATATCATGTTGACCCAATACGCAACCAAAAGAATTATCCAAGACCGTCAAGTAAAGAATCAAAGGTCTTCCCGGTTCTGGTGGGACCAACACAGGTGGATTCGACAAGTACCTTTTAATCTTATCAAATGCCTCTTGACACTCGTCAGTCCACTTAACTGCAGCATTCTTCTTCAACATTTTGAAGATGGGCTCACAAGTTGTTGTGAGCTGAGCAATAAACCTGCTGATGTAGTTTAACCTTCCCAGTAGGCTCATCGCCTTTGTTTTGTTCCTTGGCAGTGGTAATTCTTGAATGACTTTGATCTTTGACGGATCCAATTCAATACCGCGTCGGCTGACCACAAATCCCAGCAGTTTCCCAGACGGGACACCAAATGCACATTTTGCTGGGTTAAGCTTGAGGTTGTACCTGCAGAGCCTTTGGAAAAACTTTCTCAAGTCGTTGACATGATCAGATTGCTTCTTTGACTTTATGATTACATCATCCACATAGACTTCAATCTCTTTATGCATCATGTCATGAAAGATGGTGGTCATTGCTCTCATGTAAGTTGCCCCAGCGTTCTTCAAATTACCCGATAACAGTACATTCCCCATGGTGTGATGAACGCTGTCTTTTCTGCATCTTCCTCGTCCATCAGAATCTGATGATATCCCGCGTAGCAATCCACAAAAGAACCAATCTCATGCTTGGCACAATTGTCGATCAGAATGTGAATGTTTGGCAATGGAAAATCATCCTTTGGGCTTGCTTTGTTGAGATCACGGTAATCCACACAGACCCTGGTTTTACCATCCTTCTTTGGTACCGGCACGACATTAGCTAACCAAGTGGGATATCGAGTAACCCGAATGACCTTTGCGGTATGCTGCTTTGTGATTTCTTCTTTGATCTTTACACTCATATCCGTTTTAAACTTTCGCAACTTTTGCTTGACGGGAGGAAATGTTGGATCAGTTGGCAATTTATGGACTACCAGATCGGTGCTCAAACCTGGCATTTCGTCGTACGACCAGGCAAAGACATCTTTGTATTCAAATAATATTTTGATTATTTCCTCCTTCATTCGAGGCTCTAGATGCACACTTATTTTGGTTTCCCTGACATCATCCTGGTCTCCTAAGTTAATTGCTTCAGTCTCACTCAAGTTAGGTTTCAGTTTTTCTTCAAATTGTTTTAGCTCTTTACTGATTTGCCCAAATGCTGCTTCTTCATCATATTCTATTTCCTCATCATATTCTACTTCTTGGATCGTTATTTCAGAATTAGATTGGCTTTTAAGACTCGGCTGAAAATTTTTCATACATGTCATGTCACTGCAACCGGCATAAAAAGAACTGTACAAAAAGAACAAAATAAAACATTACTAAGAATAATAGAAAAATAGAAAATTGCATTTCATTGACAAAAAAAATGATGGAAGGATTTGATCATTACAATAAGCAAAACTAAAAAAAGAAATCCGGTTACAACCCTGGAATAAACCTAGATAACAGGAAAGGAAATAAAGCAAACTACCAAAACTCCTTCCTGATTGAGAGGGGAGTAACTTCCCAATTGCTAAGCCTCACGTTTGGGCCAACAAACTGCACATCTGCCTTGCTGGAACCTTCACCGACCTCAACCATATTGACCTCTTCGAACAGACCTTGGAATCTTCTGATTAACTCTTCATCAACATCGACCACAGGTTTTGGGATTGAGGAAGTCAGAGGTTTTTCGGCTCCTGGTTTGACAAAGGACTTGGAGATGTGTGGGATGGGCTTGGGGAGAGACCATACTTTCTGTTTTGAATTTCTGAACCTTTTCATGTCTTCATCTTTGGGCGTGAATCCCAAACCAAATGTACCAAAATTTCCTTTGGAGCATATTGGATGCACAGTACCCTGCAGTGATGACCCAAGGCCCTTACCCGGTACAAAACCATTTTTCAACATTTCGACCGCAACCATGACAGATGCAGAGGATAGCCTGGGACCCAAAATGCTCTCACCTTCAGTGATCTTTGCAACTGGCACTGTTTCAAAAGTTTGAAAGACCCAAGGTCCCTTATCATCATCAGCTTCAATAAATGGAACAATTTTGTCGTTCTCGATCGGCAGATCTTCCTCACCATGCACGACTACTCTTGCCTATCCCATTCAAACTTCACCATTTGATGCAAAGAAGACGGGACTGCTTTAGCGGCGTGTATCCAAGGCCTTCCCAGCAACAGGTTATAGGAGACGGCTATATCTAGCACTTGAAATTCCATGGTGAATTCAACTGGGCCTATTGACAATTCAAGCAGTATGTATCCGACAGAATCTTTGCCTCCTCCATCGAAGCCTCGAACACACACGCTGTTCAAACGAATCCTTTCAGTACCAATTTTCAGCTTTTGCAAGGTAGACAACGGGCAAATATTTGTACTGGAGCCGTTGTCAACCAAAACCCTTGAGACAACCGCATCTTCACACTTCACTGTAAGATATAGAGCTCGGTTGTGCTCTGTGCCCTCAATAGGAAGTTCATCATCTGAGAAGGTGATCCTATTTGCCTCGAAAATCTTACCATCTATCTTTTCTAGGTGGTTCACTGTGATTTGATCAGGAACATGTGCCTCATTCAAGATTTTCATTAGAACCCTGCGGTGCTCTTCTGAGTGTATCAGCAATGATAGGAGAGAGATCTGAGCTGGTGTTTTCCTTAATTGTTCTATAATAGAATAGTCTTGCCCCTTCATTTTCTTTAAGAACTCCTCAGCCTCCTCCTCGGTAACCGGCTTCTTTACTGGCAACTGGCTACATTTAGATGGCTTGGCTTTCCTCAATTTCTCTGGAGTGAAACACCTCCCAGAACAAGTCAAACCTCCCATCTCATTTACTCTTTCATCCACTTTTTTACCCTTGTAGGTCACTATCACTTTCTTGTAATTCCACGGGACAACTTTGGTATCAATCACCGGCATCTGGGTTACAGGTTTAATGATAATGGGGGTAATGGGAGCCCCTTTTACGACCATGGCAGGCTTATTTGGAACCCCTGGCACTATCACTTTTGGACCCTCTGGATTTGCTTTGACATCTTTTGATATCCCTTTCACAATTAGTATTGGTGGCTTCAAATTGATAGGGCTTGGCTTCTCTGTCGCCCCTTCAACTGGCGCAGGCTTTGCTTTGGTAAAATCTGACTCCTTGACCAAATTGTTCTCACTGGCCCGAATCATCATAATAGACTTATAAGACTTCTTAGGCTCCCCATCCTTGTACACCACCTCGATCATATGTATCTCAGCATGAGCAGGCAGAGGATTTTGGTTAATGTTCGAAGTGTCTTATCTTTGGACAACAATCTGGTTGGTATCAAATAGCTCTTGGATTGCCCGTTTCAAATGCCAACGTTTTTCTATGTCGTGACCTGGGGTATCAGAACAATAAGCACATCTTTGGGAATAGTCCAGGTTCTTTGGAGGGGGATTTGGCATTTTTGACTCAATTGGCCTTAAGACGTCCAGTTGTCTTAAACTTTGGAATAGACTAGCATAAGATTCTCCAAGCAGAGTAAATGTCTGTTTCTGCTGTTGCTTTTCTTTCCTATATTCAGGTTTTGGACGAAAAGGTGGACCACTGGTGTTTTGGTAAGGTTGTGGAGGTGGATAAGTATTTTGTGGAGCTTGGTAGGGGTTTTGTGGGGCATGGGCACGCCATTGTTGGTAAGGAGGGGGTTGAGCATATGACTGTGTATGATGGACATAATATTGAGGTGGTCTGACTAGGTCTTGGGGGCTTGGCGAGGAAAAGTAATGTTGATGGGTATTATATGGAGCTTGAGTGTAAGTTTGAGGTCGAGGGCGTGGATGGGCATATTGGTGGGGTGGACCTCTCTGGCCCTGCCATGATCCAGAGACAAACATTGCTACATCTTCCTTTTTCTTTTTCCCTAGCAAACTTCCAGTACCATTTTGTATCGTCTGGGTGGTTGCTTTTATAGCTGAATAGCTCATGATCTTGCTTGACTTGAGTCCTTCTTCTACCATTTCTCCCATTTTTACAACGTTACTGAAGGACTTACCAATAGCTGAAATCAGATGCCCATAGTAAGTGGGCTCTAGAGCCTGAAGAAAATATTTGACCATCTCCTCTTCTTCCATTGGAGGATTGACTCGTGCAGCCTACTCCCTCCATCGGAAACCATATTCCCTGAAGCTTTCGCTGGGTTTCTTCTCCACCTTGGTCAAGGACAGGTGGTCTGGAACAATATCTGTGTTATATTGAAAGTGTCGGGCAAACGCCTGAGCCATATCATCCCATATGTACCACTTGCTACCGTCCTAACGGGTGTACCATTCCAAAGCCGCTCCACTTAAACTCTGACTGAAGTAGGCCATCAACAATTCGTCTTTTCCACCGGCACCTCTCATCTCACTGCAATAGCCCCTTAGGTGAGCAACAGGGTCCCCATGTCCGTCATATAAGTCGAACTTGGGCATTTTGAATCCAGCGGGCAGTTGCACATCAGGAAACAGACACAAATCTTTATAAGCCACACTTACTTGATTCCCTAACCCTTGCTTATTTCTCAAGGACTGCTCCAGACTTTGCAGCTTCCTAGACATTTCTTCCTGTTCTGCACTATTAGGTTGTTTATCGGTTTCAACATGCTGCTCAAATTGGTGATTGTAAGAGTAAGGATCTAGGATTTTAAAAGTGGGCTCCGGTGTATGGTAGTGGGTATCAGGGGCGGGAAATGTGGGCTCACTAGAGGATCGGTGGAGGGTAGCTTGTAGAGGAGGTACAAAAATAGGAGCAGCTGGCGGAACAGGGTATGTGGTTGTTTTGGCTGGTGGAGCATGGAAAGCTTGAGCCGACGTGCCAGGGTAATTATGGTAAGGGTAAAGCCAGGCGCATGTTGTGCGGAAAGATCGACGACATTGGCCATTTGGGATTGAGAGAGTGGTGGAATGGAAGCGGGGTTTTCTGTATAGTTGGTGGGAAATGAGGGTGGTGGGTGTCCCTTCATCCAGGCTTGATACATCTCCGCCATCTGATGTTTCAGTCTCCGAACCTCCTCTTGTAATTCTGATTCTGACTCAACATTCTCTCTTGACGGGTCTACAACTCCAGCATCTATTTCTTTGTTGGCCATGATTGTTTGGCGTTTTGATCGGGTGTAGTATGGATGGCTTGCCAGGATGCCAACAAACTAACCACCTATTTGAAGAAACGTATGCTTAACAGCAAACCGATTAGTGTGAGCAAATAACAGATAGGTTATCTCACGTTGGGGTGTGATGCACCTAAGCAGTTAAATGTGTTCCTATATGTTTCACCTGGTTGCATGTTTCATCCCGGCTTTGTCTACCTCGCTCAAAAGTTCTCTCTTTTTTTTCGATTTTTCAATTTTCGCTCTTTTCTTCCCATCCTGCTCTTGCTCTTTTTCGTTGATCATTTTCCGGTTTTGTCTTTATTAATTAATTCTTTTTACTATTTACAAAAATGCGTCATTTTGCAAAAATTTAAATAACACGGCTATTTTTGCCAATACGGCCCTTCAGCACTTCAAAAGGGAAGATTTTATTGATGTGCTTGCTAGATAGCCAAAAATTAAAATAAGTGATCGTTTTTGCAAAAACAGCCTTTCGGCGTCCTTTTGGAGATATTTGGGCTATTTATGCAAAACGATATTACCTAACAACTTTTATTTTCGAAATTTCTTGAAATAAAATACTTAAAAGAAGAAAGGGGTACCCCTGGATTATTTGAATTTTTTTTATTATTATTAAAGAATGACTACTTTGGAAATTTTCAAAAGTAAAAGAAAAATATTCTTGAATTTAGTTTTATCTTTTCAAGGAAGAGAGCAAAATTTATATCTATTTATTTTTTTGAACTTTTTTTTTTTTTTTGAACTTTTATTTTATAAAAGCAGGAAAAGAACACTCAGAAAAAGTAAGAAAATATTTTTGAATTTTTCGTTTATTTATAAAAAGAAAAATATTTTTAAGCTTTCAAAAGTAAGAAAGCAAATATTTAGAAAAAAAATTTCTTCTTTTTTCATTTTAGAAAGACAAAATATTTTGGACTTCGATTTTTCCAAAATTCTTTTCGATTTTTTCTTTTTCTTGATTTTGAAATCAAAATTTTCATTTTCTATATCTTCTTTTCTTTTTCTTTTTTTCAAAAATTTCGGCAGCATTTCGACTTTATTTTGGACACCAGGTTTTTTGAAAAACGCGTAAGCAACCATCAATTTGCTCATACCTCACCTTTCATCATTTCAATTCTCAATTTTTTAATTTTTTTCTAACAGCCGGTCAACACGCGAACCGAGGTGAAATGATGTACAAATAGCACGTAAATTATGCATCAGGATGGTCTTTAATTTAAGGTCACCTGTCCTAGACGGACCCAACCCCTGTGTTGAGTCCCCTAAGTCAAATGCACATGATGCAAATAAACGTTCCTACTAAGGATCCGGCATGAGGTCACGTTATTCTAAGCTGAAACCTGGGTACTGGTCTAGACTGGTGAATCCGAGCGGACAACTCGAGCCGAGGAGGGGGCTACGTACAGGGCACCAAAAGGCTACCGGGCTTTGTAACTTATTCGGCCTCTTTCTTATTCATGGTATGACACTAATAGAATAGGGAGTCACGGCCAGCGTGCATCTCCCTGAAGATAAGAAGAGAAAGGTTCGGAACAGTTTATAAACAATTAAAATAATATTAAAGCGGTAAAAGCGGCATTTAGCACGTTAGGCATAACAAGTAATAAAACTCAAATAAAAGCCAAAAAATAACAATCATTTTAAGCTCGGATTCTTGAACCCTGAACCAGAGATTTTGGGTTCGTTCCCCAGCAGAGTCACCAGAGCTGTCACACCTCTTTTCGTACACTCCCCGAGAGGAATATATGAAAAGAGTTTTTCCAATTAAAGTGACATCAGTCGAAATGGGATTATTTAATCATTTTCGGAGTCGCCACTTGGAAATTTTAGATTGGTGTTCCAAGTTACCGGTTTTATCCCAGATCGAGGAAAAGGTTTGACTTTCTTAAGGAAGTCTGCGAACCAGAAATTCTAGGTAAGGAATTCTGTTAACCCGCGGGAAGGTGTTAAGCACCCTCGGGTTCCGTGGTTCTAGCACGGTCACTTTATTGTCATAGTCGGCTTATTATTTGATTTTGATACCTGTTAGTAACCTATAGTGCATTTTCTTATTTTAACTTTTCCGCTTTTAGAATTTATCGGAGAATTGCAATGTTAAGCAAAATATGTCATAAGTTACGTCACATAAATGCACCCGCGACTTGTAACATCTTTTAATTTAACATTGGAATTTTGGAATTTGGGTCACATAAATGCGCACCCGAATTTTTAGGAAAATTAAATTATTAGACTAACGCGCCTAAAACAAATTATGCGTTTTTAGTTTGTCGAGGGTCATGGAATTCACTAAATAGCGCGCCTCGGTTTTCTAAGTGTTTAATTAATAAGGGCCATATGTTTATAATTTCATTTAGTATGGCACGCCTCGAATTAGTTTAAAATTGTTCATTATTCAAAGTTGTTAAAATCGGGTCACCTAAAGGCACCCCCGAAGTTGACATTGTCACTATGTCACAGGAACCGTACCCATAGTCACAACATAGTTAATCGTGTCTTAGAAGCGAGTTCTAACAAAATTAATAGGCGTTTGAGGTTGGTATTCTAGTCTTGTAATTAGTTTAATTAAGAGGGCCATTAGTGACTACCGTTAAATTGCATGGCACACCTCTACTAATCTTAAAGTAACTTCTAACACTAAGTGTCGTTAATAATAAAGGGTATTGGTGATCATTCTCAGTTGATTTCTAATGAGTGAATTGAGCATGATAACAATTATCCAATACAGGCTCATTTGCAATTATAACTATCAATTATGCCAACTAAGTAACTTTAATCTTCAAGGCTAACTTAAAAAAACAACAGTCAATTATAACACAACTGCCAGCTACTTAAAGATAAACGCACTTTCAAATTTACTTTAACATCATTTCTGCCATAACCATCTCAAAAATAAATCAGACAACATAACTTAGTTACAAGTTTAGCCTTAAAATTCACAAATGTATTGTGATCTGAATCTCTATACTAACAATACCATTTTTTCAATCACAGCCAACTTAACGAAAGAAAAAAAATAGATTACAAGTTAAATTGGCAGCCAACTTTACATGATTACGAATATAGCCATTATTTCAATAAATTGATCACAATCCAGATTTACAATGATACTACTTCTGCTTACAAACATAGCCACAGGACAAAACTAAGAACCTTAATGCACATTTCTGGGAATGACTACTGTGACATTGATTCCTAACAGTTTTGCCTTTCACCAATATGATTGCTAGAACAGTCAATTACCAGTTGCCAATTGATTCGAGCATAGCAGCTATACATTGATTAGGGAGAGGGGAACTGCTCAATTTTGCCTTGCTAGATTGGATAATGAACATGCTTTGGTCCCTTTTTTTAGATTCAAAACAACCAGAACAAATAGGATGAGGACATAAGTTATCTATACTATTTTGATTGAGCTGAAGGTATGTTTTACAGTTCATCAAGTGCGCATAGCACAACTATTAAGTAGATGACAGCAAACTGATGCCTAATTCAACAGCAATCTTAGCTAGTAATTAATACAGAAAATCAGGTTTATTTCTTACAAATGAGCAGCTAGACAGAATCACCAATAGAGGATGTGGGATAGCATTGATTTGGTGCTACCAAGTCCGATAATTAACGATGGTAAAGTGAACAACAATAAGGAACAATAACAGCCTTTCTATTAGTACTAGGACAAACATCGACTATGAATAGGTAAGCTAAACCAAATAAAACAGCACATCACTATAAAGGAACCTACGCAGCAAGAACAAACATAAATACAAATGACAGAATCGACTTCATATGAAATAGAACAATTTCAATCGATCAGACAATGCATTATCATTCATATTTGTGCAATTACAAACCGGTGTTAAACATACCTATATAAAGCAAACTTTAAAGGTCTTTGACGAAGCGAGCAACTAACAGCAGCCTTAACTGGTTCTGCTTCAAGAGAATCAGATGCCAAAATTTTAGTTCAAGATGCTTCCAACTTTCTCTTTTTTATGACTTCTTTTTAAATATTACTGTGTTGAAAAAAAAAAATCCTCCTCCTTTGAATGACCCCTCTGCTCTTTTATACCTCCACAGAACAGACCCCCGACCCCTTTTCTTTTTCTTGTTAAATTTTTTTATTCCCTTTCTGTTAGCCCCTAACAGAATACTCGCACCCAAAATCTCACCTCTCACCGATTGGATGTGGCCACTAATAACAACATTTTGTTAAGAACTTTTAAAAACCCCTTTTACACCCCTCCGAGTTTCTTTTGTTTAGATTCAATACCTACTAGAACCTTCTATTGGCTACTGAATTTTTAATTTTCAAACGGGTCACATTGACCCGACCCGAGACACATGGACTTAGTTTAATTTCGGACCTAGATCTTTTGGACTCAAATTCGAACACTTTCAAACTCACTGATGACCAATAAAAGCTTTTGAAAATATAGCCCAAAAGAAGTATTAATCAAAACATTTCAATTTTAACACAAACTCGGACCTAAAACTTACAGAAAGGGGTAGAAAAATGAAGCGATACTACGAACGAACACTCAACGGAAAACAAAACTAAAAAGACAAGATGAAAGGGAAGAAAGTACCTCGGATTGGAGAAACCCTTCAAGGCTATGATTTTTTTAAATTAAAATTTACTTTAACCATGTGTTCTTGTTTAAGAACACATGGCTAAAGTCTATTTAAACTCAAAAATCTTTCAAAATCTGATTTTGCCCGTTAGGGCTTTCTTCCGATTTCGTCTGAAATCCGGGGTTTTTTGGTATCTTTAGTGGTACGGGGGTACCGATTTGAAGTGGGGGAGTGATGGTGGTGAGTTTGTGTGGGATTTGGATGATTATGGTGGTAAACCACTGGATTTTTGGGTTAATGGTCGATGGTGGCTAGGGTTTGAAGAGGGGTCGGTTTGGGACGAAGGACAAGGGCGGAAGTGGGGGGGTAGGGTTTAGTTTAGGACATATATATATTAAGTGGGGATGAGTTCCAGACCGTTAGATATTATTAGATCGACGGCCCAGATACGCCCGGGTTCAACCATACAAATGGTCTTGGGCTGTTTTGGTTATTTTCCGGATTGGGCTTTGTTTTTTTTTTTAAAATTTAGGCAATGGCCCAATCCGTTTGTCTTCTTCCCTTTTTATTTTTCTTAATTTTAAATTCCTTCTTTAATTTTAATAACTAGATTACTTAGTAATTAAACTCCTAATTTACCAAAATACGAAATTAAGTTAAAATAACTATTCATGAAATTAAAATAATGCTAAATTCTAGGAATTAAACATTAAAACTGATAAATGTAAGATAAACTATTTTTTTGAATTTTCCAAATTTGTAAAACAACAAATTACTAATTCAAACCTAAAAATGTAAGAATAAATCCTAAATGCCATGCATGATATTTTTGAGTATTTTTATTAATTAATTACCTATAATTTAAGTATAAGTAGTTAAAAATCTAATTAATTATTGAAACGACTAATACTTAACTAAAACTACTTTATTTACTTATAGGAGATTTTGGTCGGGGCAAAAATCACGTGCTCACACTCTACAGTGTCATATTAATGGGTCATGTTTAGACTTAAAATAATGATAATTGGATTTGGAGATTAATTGTAGATGGACCTGTTTCAATTGTGAGAATATGTTAAAGCTTTAATTGATGATTCTCGATGTTGAGCAAGAACTTAGTTTATTCACCGTGGACTTTAATTATAATTGAGTATTGCCATTAGTTGAGCTGAGTAGAAGTTGAGTTAAGATAGGTTATAGCTGATTCTCCCTTGCCGGGATGTTTGCTTTGATATTATTGTTCCCTCGCTGGGGAGTTATTGTATTGCTTTTGTTCCCTTGCCGGGATTTCTTGTGATTTTTGTGATGACTTGTAAATGGGAGCGGGTGGTACGCCTACCACAAGATATAATGAAATGGGAGCGGGTGGTACGCCTACCACAAGATATGAGAAATGGGATCAGGTTGCACGCCTGCAACAAGATAGAACTGAAACTAAAAGTTGCCTGTATTTCTCTTTATTCGTGTTAGAAATTAAATTGTAGTTTCCTTATTATTCTTTGATGATCTGTTTTATCTGCTACCCTGAAGCATGTTTCACTTCCCCAGCTTTAATTGTTTAACTACTTCTATCTTTTCACTGTAGATGTATATATATATATATATATATATATATATATATATATATATATATATATATATATATATATATATATATGACTGCACAGGTCTATCTGGAGTCTGGTCCTAGCCTCATCACTACCTCGCCGGGGTTAGGCCAGGCACTTACCAGCACATGGGGTCGGTTGTGCTGATACTACACTCTGCACTCTTTTGTACAGATCCCACCGCTGCAGATTTCGGACCGTAGTGAGCTTCCAGCTTCTTGTTTATCAGGCGACCCGAGGTAGTCTTGCAGGGGTCCGCAGGCCTTGGTGTCTCCCGCTATCTATTCTACCTGTTTCTTTTATGTAGTCCTAGAGACAATACTTTGTTATTTCTTTTAGACCCTTATTTGTAGTACTCTTAGACAGTCTGTGAAGCTGTGACACCAAATCTTGGGTAGTTTCGTTAAGGAGATTTTATTAGCGGTATTTTAAAGTCTGAAATTTTATTATTCTGCTCGTTACGTTATGCTGTTTATTAGTTGTTGTTTTAAGTTGTAATGAATTTAAAATGGAAATAAGGCAAATAATTCGGTTAATTGGCTTTCCTAGCTTTCATTAGTAGGCGCCATCACGACTCCCAAGGGTGGAAAATCCGGGTCGTGACAAGTTGGTATTAGAGCTCTAGGTTACATGGGTCTCACAGTTCACAGACAAGCTCGGTAGAGTCTGAGGGATCGGTACGCAGACGTCTGTATTTATCCCCCAGAGGCTAAAGAGTTAGGAAAAAACTTCACATTTGTTCTTTCTTGTCATGCGGTTTTGTTCCTCAATGCTAATTGGATTTCTACTCTATTCTTTCGCAGTTGGCGAGAACACGCGCTTCCTCATCTACCGCTCAGCAACCCGAGCCCTCAGAAAGAGGAAGGGCCCCACCGAGTTAGTTGGAGTAGGAGTGGATTAATTGATAGAGATCAAGATTTTAATGATAGAGTTAACAAAATGCATCATCAGTTGAAGTCTCTTGCTTATCGACACGTGCATGAGAAGCAGCCTCGACCTGAGGCCCACCGGAACTACTGGGGCCGGAACCTCGTCGTCAAAATCAACCTGAGGCTCCGCCACTGGTGCTGCTGCTGGGAGCTGAGCTCTGCCCCTACCTTGGCCTCTAGCATGGCATCGGCCTCGCCCTCTGCCCCTCGCAGGAGCTGCTGCTGGGGGCTCGGGCTGCTGAGCGGTAGATGAGGAAGCGCGTGTTCTCGCCATCTGGAAAAAAAAAACAGAGTAGAAATCTAATTAGCGTTGAGAAACAAAATTGCACGACAAGAAAGAACAAATGTGAAGTTTTTTCTAACTCTGTAGCCTCTGGGGGATAAATGCAGACGTCTCCGAACTGATCCCTCAGACTCTACCGAGCTTGTGTGTGAACTGTGAGACCCATGTAACCTGGCTCTGATACCAACTTGTCACGACCCGGATTTTTTCATCCTCGGGAGTCATGATGGCGCCTACTAGTGAAAGCTAGGCAAGCCAATTAACCGAATTATTTGCCTTGTTTTCATTTTTAAATTCATTACAACTTAAAATTCACAACTAATAACAGCATAATTTAACGAGCGGAATAATAAAATTTCAGATTTTAAAATACCGCTAATAAAATCTACTTAACGAAACTACCCACGATTTGGCGTCACAGCTTCACAGATTATCTAAGAGTACTACAAATAAGGGTCTGAAAGAAATAACAAAGTATTGTCTCTGGGACTACATAAAAAAAAACAGGTAGAATAGATAGCGGGAGACACCAAGGCCTGTGGACGCCAGCAGGACTACCTCGGGTCGCCTGAAAAACAAGAAGATGGAAGCTCACTACGGTCCGAAACCTGCAGCGCTGGGATCTGCACAAAAGAGTGCAGAGTGTAGTATCAGCACAACCGACCCCATGTGCTGGTAAGTGCCTGGCCTACCCCGGCGAGGTAGTGACGAGGCTAGGACCAGACTCCAGATAGACCTGTGCAATTATATATATATATATA
>MCJB01048726.1:21709-53095 GCA_002018475.1 Nicotiana obtusifolia
GGGGGGGAGGGAGTTAGAGAAATGAGGGATTGGGGTGAGCAGATCATGGGTGATTAGTTAAGATTATGTTCTTTTGTATCTTACTTTTGTTCTTCTCGTTAATTTTTGTTTACGTTCTGAAAAATTATACAGACTGCACATGCAAATCGAGGTGAGATGAAAAGGAGGTTTTTAAGCCTCGGAACACTGAATTCAATCTAAAAACAAGTGATGACCCTTGTCATTAGGTAAAAAGGAGGTTTTTATGCTTCACTATAATATGTGTTTCCGTAGATGTTTTGGAAAAGAGGTGTATTTGGCTTGTCATTAGAAAGCTTATATCAGGTACGGTCTAATGTATAATTATGAAAAAATAAATTTTATATTTCTCGGTGTGATTTTGATATTTTTCTTTGCATGAATTTAAAATATCTTTTGGTTTTATTCATAAAATATTTGGTTATTTGTGTTAATTTACCGATATGTTGATAACATGATGGTGATCTATGCACGCTATTAGTTATGATTAATAATGTTCGTGAAAGTTGACACTAATGCATACCTATTAGCAAGTTGAAGACATATGCAACAGAAGATGTAGTTGGATACATGAAGGAGCTTAATTCTTCGAGCTATACATCATTTCTAAAGGTAACAAGTAAAGTAAATACCCCAGTTTATATTAATTGAGTATTAGACACGTTTAACATTGAAAATTTTAAAGAAATCCTTACATATTTTCTTTACCAAATCAAGGATAAAATGTCTGTACTAGATGAGGCTAGCTATAGCTGCAGGTAGAGTTTAACTCAATTCAAATATCTTTTCTTTACCAAATTATTTGCTCTTGATGCTGTCAATTATAATGAAAATCCAATTTTTGGATATGCACTTTCAGATTTCATGGATCAATTAAAAATCATAGTTCCTCCTCCATGATGCAATTACAATTAAAAATAGGAAATACATGTGTTTTTATATCTGATTATACGACTATCTACACACTGTTTAGCCACCTATTTGTTGTGTCACAATTCCATTATTTTGTAGTTTAGCAAAAGTTTGCGTTGCTGGACAAAAGAGGTACTAACATGTGTTGAGGCTAGATAAAATCCTTCCTCCCTAATCAACGCTTGTCTCTTCACTATTTTGAAAGTTGTAAGTGCTTATAAACTTCATTTTGACCAAAATAATTTTATTTTTTTAGCATAGTCTGCTCATATAAATATTATATGAATTTTTGTTTTTTGTTTTAAATATTACATCGACATGATTATTTGATTTCAAAAATAAGAATGTGTAAGTTAAACTTTTAGCACCTTCAAGGAATTAAAGATAACTAAAAGAAACTAGAAAAAGAGTTTTGCGGCGTAATAACACATTTATGTAACCGTTCTTAATAGCATACATGTAGTGAAAGAATGGATATCTAGAGAAGTTGAGATGGAAAATCTAAATAAGTTACTCAATTAAAGGATATGACATTTAAGATAAAGAACGATGAAAACACATCGGTTTCTAAGACTTCTTATTTTCAAGAACTCCAATATTTTTGTAGCAGCGTATAAATTTCTACCTTGATTCACCAAGGTATTGCAATCTCTCAGTACACTATGAAATTTTGCATATGATTACCAGCAAATTGGCTGTTGGAAAAATTTTCTGGAAAGAAATTTGATATGAAATGCCTTTTTTTTTTTTTTTTTGGTTTATAAATAAATTTTACCCTTATATATATATATATATATATATATATATATATATACAATATATATATATATATTTCATGTGTAATTTCGAAGAAATAACAAAATTGCTTTTGAATTTTAAACTGCAAATGTTTGCCGAATAAGCTTGTGGGAAAAAAAAACTTTGAAACTGGTTGTTTTGCATGACCTTTTATAAGAATCAAAGACATAGTGTTCTGCTATTCACGATTTAAGAGATGTCCTCACAAGAAATGTTATAGGACTATTATTCTGTAATCGTTTCTTTAAATGAATCAAATAAAGGTTAAGACTTTTTCTCAATCAATTTCAGTATTTTGGAAAATTTAAAAGTTCTTTTTTGAAGTTGAAGAATATAATTAGAGTGGAAAGAAGAATCTTCCGCGATGCGCAGGGTCCGGAAAATAAAGTGATGCAAAAATTCCATGAACCTCTGCTGCATATTCAGTATGTGATATCAACATTCATCATTTGGAACATGAAACTTTTTTTTTTTTATCTCTTGAATTATTGTTCAAATACTTTTAAATGTCTGAGATATTTAAAATATTGTACAAATTAATCAGGGATACACGTGCAACATATGTGTCGAGAAACTAATACTATATTATAAGTTTGAAGATCAAATGGAAAATTGAATTACTAAAACATCCTTGCAGATTTAAAAGACTAAAATACCTTCAAAAATATATAAATTAAAATTCCTTTAATTGATGTACATTATACATTAACTAAACTTTAGTTAGTAGCTATTTGCCAATTAACCTCATCTTCTTATTTTTGATATCAAATAATTATGTCGATGTAATATTTCAAAAAAAAAATATTCATGTAATATTTGCATGAGCAGACTATGCTAAAAAAGTAAAACTATCTTGGTCAGATGAAGTTTATGCGCACTTACAACTTTCAAAATTACTTATCATGAAATTAAATTATGAAAACTTTTTAGTGAAGAGACAAGCTTTAATTAGGGAGGAAGGATTTTGTCGTAGCCTCAACACATGTTAGTGCCTCTTTTTTTTCCAGCAACACAAACTTCTGCTAAACTATAAAATAATGAAATTGTGACACAACAAATAGATGGCTAAACAGTGTGTAGATAGTCGTATAATCAGATATAAAAACACATGTATTCCCTATTTTTAATTGTAATTGCATCATGGAGGAAACATTTTTTGTACAAAGATGGAATTATACATTCTAATAAAAAAAAGAAGAAAACCCATACATTAAAGTAGCTCTCTTTGGTGCTCTCAAAAGGTGGAGAATTTGAGTTGTTACATGCAGTAATTAGATAGACCAAATTCATCTTCTTAATTGCACATATGAGAAGTCATTTCTCATACTAAATAAATACAATATAGAATTTTCTATGCTTTCACTCTTCAACTACTCATGTTCATTATCGTTATGTATAATATATATTAGTACTCACTCATGCTTTTATTTGATAGTTACTAGACCTCAACACAGGAAAAAAAAATAGAGGTGAAATTCATTCTAAAATACTGGATGAAGGCATTTTGTAGAGGCTACATTCCTATATATATATATATATATATATATATATATATATATATTGTGTTTGTGTTATTGTGTACAGTAAAGAAATAACAATTCTGTAAATGGTCAAAATATGTCATAAGTCGTCTAAAATAGAGAAGACAAGAAAGATGGTTAGGGGTAGTGCATTATATGTTTTTATCTCATGATTCAGGCTCTTGCAAAAGAATTATAGCACGGTGCATGTTTCTCTTTATTTTTTCTTTATTTTTAACATTAATTTCATTGCACAACTCATACCTTTTTCTCTTCGTATTTGTAGAAATGTGTACGTCAAGATTGTATTTTTGTGTGTGTACGTATTTCTTCTTTTATCTTTTGTGTTATTGATAAGTGGAGATTTTGACTACTTATTAGAGCTTTTTAGCTTTTGTTTTAGTCTAAAAGCATTGAATTGCGTTCCCGAAACTAATGAGATGTGCTAAATTGTAGGAATGCTGGAAGTTAGACTCCTGAGATGAAATCCGGCTCAAAGAGGAGTAGCCCGAGCACAAGGCAACAAAAGGCACAGAAGCATATAATGTGCGGTCCACAAAAGAAATTGCGAACCACAGAATTCCACCTGCGATCACAAACAAAGAAGTAGAATTCAGTAGATTTTTATGCAAATTGCAGACCACACATGAATTGTGCGGCCGCAAGAGCTCGGCTAGGACTCAACTTCAAAGAGTGTGCAAATTTTCAAGTCCCGAGTCCCTGAGAATTGCGAATCGCACAAGAATTGTGCGGCCGCAGAAGAAGTGCCTTGCGGCCGCAGTCATAAAAGTGCAGACCGCAGAAGACTTGTTTGCGACCACAGACATAATATACGGATTGCAGAAATGTTGCCTCACGGCCGCATTCAGAATTGTGCGGCCGCAAAATCCCAACTCCTGCCAGATAAAGAAGTCTGCGGACCGCACATGAAATTGTGCAGCTGCAGAACCTCCCGAGGGGAATTTTGTCTGAGATTTTCAGACTTGTATAAATAGAAGAGTTTCACAAAATTAGATTAAGTTTTGACATGAGCAAGTACTATAGCCGTTTTTCTTTGCCTCTTTTGGAAGTTTACTATATTTTGGTCTATTTTACAATAGATTTTATTATTTTAAGCTTACATTATGAGTTTAATTAGTCTTTCTTCTTCTTTTTCTTCAAACCCAAGCATGAGTAGCTAGGTTTTTACTAGGGTTGTGACTCAACCTTAGTGTGTAAACTTTATGGGTATCTAATTTAGTGCTTATTTATGATTGAGTATTTATTATTTAGCCTAGTTCATGCTTTAATTTTGTAAAATTAATGGTTGCAAACATTAGTTCATGCCTATTTGACTTAGTCTCTACTTGAGAAAGAGAGGCTTAGTCTAGAAAAACTTGGCTAACAAGAAATTGGGCCATTCGAGAGATTGATTAACCCAATTAAAGGGTTCAACCTAGAGATAGTATTAACCCGACTTGAGCTTTTATTAACTATTTTATGTGATACTCATTTGGTCTTGAGAAAGCCAAATTGGGTAAAATCACTCTCTGACCGAGAAGTATTGAATGGGTAATTGAGAGTTGATAGCTATAATACACCCGATCAACAAACTAAGTATTAAGGTCTTTGTCCAATTAAGCAAACACCTAGGTAATGGTCACAGTCCTAGGCTTTTTATCAATTTGAAAAACCTCAAAAACAATTATCCTAGTCATCTATCTTTATTTTGCAATCTTTAGTGTAAAATTAGAAATAGAATAAAAACCTCTTTGTGGAAGTGCAAATCAAGATAATTCAACCACGCGCAATTATATTTATACCCCTAACTCCCATCTTAGCTCTCCGTGGATTCGACCCCGACTATTATTTGGGTTTTATTATTGCAAACGACCGTTTCATTCTTCTTTTGAGGTGTGCAATTCGGCGAGATCAATTTTTGGCGCTGCTGCTAGGGGGTTAAAATGGTGTTAGCTATATATTTGGGTGTGTTTTTGAAGTATCTTCTTTTCCTTCCATGTTACTAACTTGTTTGAGAAATCGTACGTACAACCATGGAAAACAACGAGCTCAGAAATATTGCTTTGGGTATGTGGACATTAAGGATGACTGAGTGGATGAGGTTCCTCTTGAACCTCAAGCCAATAGAAGAGGTCAAGTGCCTCATGACAATGTGCCGGTTCCAATACCCACCTCCACCACGAGTGGCTCCACACCGGGTGTTACCCAATGAAGGATATGCAAGCGCAATATTCCCGTATTAGAGCAGGAAACTTTCAAATAACCAATGTGATGCTCACTTTGTTAGAACCACGAGGGTTCTTCATCGATGCTCCAAGTCAAAATGCATACAAACATTTGAAGGGGTTTGTGGACACGTGTTGGGGGAGTAAACAAACAAATGTCTCCGAGGATGCTTTGAGACTAATTCTTTTTCCCTTTTCTCTACGGGGGAAAGCTTTAGATTGGTTGGAACGTTTGCCGAACCATTCCATTCACACTTGGGATGAGTTGGCGGAAAAGTTTATTTCAAAGTTCTTCTCTCCGGGGCATATGGCTACACTTCGGGATGAGATTCTAGCATTCAAGTAAGAGCATAATGAACCACTACACGGATATGGGAGCGATATAGAACAATGGTCAAGGAATGTCCCAACAACGATATTACGGAAAACATGATTCAACAAACCTTCTATCATAGGATTAACACGACCAACCAATGTGTGGTAAATCAACTTGCCGGTGGAAATTTTATGACTACGAATGTCACGACCCAAAATTCAACTAGTCGCGATGGCACCTAACCTCACCTTCTAGGTAAGACAAATAACAACAATCCGGATTCAATTAATATTTAACTGACTCTAATACACTTCCCAAGGACTGGTAGTACAAATCATGAGCTTCTAATATTAGAATTTACAAAGCTGGTGTGAAATAAAAATACATCATCTGTTTGAAAAATACATGAACAGATTTAAAATTCTCAAACTACCATGACAAGAGGCAGCAATGACTGGAACGTAGGTACATCTTCAGATCCAGCTCTCGTCGTACGCAGCTACATCAACATCCAAAATCTGCATGCAAGGTGCAGAAGTGTAGTATGAATACAACCAACCCCATGTACTCAATAAGCAACAAGACTAACCTTTGGGATGAAATTAGTGACGAGCTCAACAGGTACAGTCCAATATAAAAATAACAATACAGAAATGTAGGCATGCTTTCAAGTTCAACAGTTATGCTCGGTGCAAGTAAAATAGCTCAATTCTGACTGATATGAGGAATATGACATCTCTATATCTACATGCCAATGTACATAATGTATGTGATGCACCTCAGTGGAAACCTCGTATACTCAAATCTCAAAATGCTCAATCACTCAGTACTTGTATATGGCCAATCCAACCCAGGGAAGATTCATCCCATATATATGTACACATCGACTGACAGTCAGTCACTCAGTACTGTATAAGGCCAATCCAACACAGGGGTAAATTTATCTCCAAATGTAAATGACTCGGACAAGATTCATGTCCAGGGAAATTCATCACAATTATAAATAAATAAGGCAAGTCCATGCCCTGGGAAGTCCATCCCGAATATATATAAATAAGGAAAGTCCATGCTCTGGGAAGTCCATTCCGAATATAAATCATCTACGCTCACTGTGGGGGATGCGGACTCCGGAGGGGCTCTTTCAGCCCAAGCGTGATATAAAGCCGATATTGCCTGCTGCAGGCGGGCAGCCCCGATCCATATAATAATAAATATAAAGCCAATATGGGTTGTTGCGGCGCGCAGCTCAATCCCATAAATATCATCACAATGGAAGAATATAACTGAGTATGAAATGTACATTTTAAACAATTAGTTCAACAGCAACACGACCCTATGGGTCCCAAAATATCGGTATGTAGCCAAAACATGATCTTTAATACGAGCCTCAGCTCAATTTCTCTAACACGTGGAGAACATTCAGGTAATAACATGATTCTTTAATTTTACAACTCCACAAAATTTATTTAAGTTACAATTTCTATAGTGCATGTCCACAAGCCCGTCATCTAGCATGTGTGTTACCTTCATACAATTCACATAACACGTAATTCAGGGATTTATACTCTCAGAACCAAGTTTAGAAATGTTACTTACCTCGAACAAGCCGAATCCAATGCCGAGCAAGATACGCAATACTCCGAAAATTCCGTTCCACGCGTATCAACCTCCATACGTCTTCCTATCTCCTCAACTCAAGCCAAACGATTTGTATCTATTCAAACAACGTGGAAATTAGTCACAATTTACTCCAATGCTTACAATTTAATAATTTACTAAAATTTCCAACCCCGCTCGAAAAGTCAGCAGAGGGACTCACGTCTCGAAATTCGATGAAACTCATAAAATCTGACAACCCATTCAATTACGAGTCCAACCATACTAGTTTCACTCAAATCCAACTCCGAATCGACATTCAAATCCCAAACATTCGATTTATGAAATTTCTACAATTTCCCCCAAATTTCCATCTAGAAATACTAACTAAATAATGAAAACAATGATATATTCATGTATATTAACCAAATTCAAGTTAGAATCACTTACCCCGATGAATTTCTTGAAAATCCCACGAAAAATCGCCACAAACTGAGCTCCCAAAGTCCAAATATGAAATATGAGATGATACCCTCTTTATATGGTACCAATATGATCTCCCAATGTGCTGACCGCACATTATTTTGTGCAGTCCGCACATTCCAAGTTCCGCGGCCGCAATCCGAATTTTGTGGTCGCACTTCAGTAGTGACTGTACTACCAGGTTTTAGTAAATTGGCCATAACTTTTGGCACAAATGTCCAAATGAAGAATGGTTTATCTTTTTGAAAACTTGATTCAAAGGCTACAACTTTTGTTTTTGGATCATCTCCAAATTCCTTGTAGACTAAAATATATAAGCTTCCGAATTTGGATCATCGAATCCGCAGAATCTTCTTTCTGCGGCTGCGAGAGGATTTTTGCAGTCGGCACATTTCCTCTGCGGTCTGAACCTGAGGCTTTGCCTTAGCACTCCAAAGTGTGCGCCCCCCCTCCCCCCTCCCCCCTGCACTTCTAAAGTTCCAGAACAACGTTAGAGTGCCGAAATGCCCAAACTCGCTCAAAACTCATCCCAAAACACACCCGAGCCACTCGGGACCCCGTACGAATGTACCAACAAGTCTCGAAATATATTACAGACCTATTCGACACCTCAAATCACATATAACAACATCGAAACGATGAATCGTACCATAATTCAAACATAGAATTTTTAAACCTTTCGATTTCTAAAACTCGTGCCGAACCATATTAATTCAGCTCGGAATGAACTCAAATTTTGCGTACAAGTCATAAATGACGTAATGAAGATACTAAGATTTTCGGAACCACAATACGAACCCGATATCATCAAATTCAACTTTCGGTCAAACTTATGAATATTCCAAACCTTCAAGTTTCCAACTTTTATCAATTGGTGTCGAAACCTTCTAGAAATATCCAAATGAAATTCCGGGCATACGCCCAAGTTCAAAATCACCATCCAGACCTAAAGAAATCATCAAAATTCCGATCCGAGGTCGAATACTAAAAAGTCATATTTGATCAACTTTTCCAACTTAAAGCTTCAACATGAGATTCATTCTTTCGAACTAATTCCAAAGCACTTGAAAACCAAAACCGACGAATCACACGCGTCATTATACATCATATAAAGCTATTCAAGACTTCAAATAGTTAAAAGGAGTGTAAATATTCAAAACTACAAGTCGGGTCGTTACGACGCCTTATGCGGAGCGTGTGAGATTTTAGATGAAATGGTGGAAACATCATCAGTGTGGCAATCCCGGGCTAATGTTCCACAAGATGATCCCAATGTGATTCACCTTCACAAAGAGTTGCATGACCATGGGCAAGCCATAGCTAAATTGACTACCTGTCACGATCTAAAATCCTAACCTGTCACTGATGACGTCTATCATGGTACTAGGCAAGCCGACATTTTAAAATATTCCCAATACTTTTAACAGAAAACAAATTTAAATCATTTTATACAACAAAAGTTCTCATAACGGGGTAGAAACCCAAAACATAATGCGGAAGTTTCCCAACTATCGGGGTGTCACAGAGTACATGATAATCTATACATCACAAGTCTAGAAAAATACTGCCTATCATAGTCTGAAACTAAATACAATAAATGGAAATATAGGGAAGAAGAGACAAGGTCTGCGAAACACGGGACAGCTACCTTGGAATCTCCCAAAAGTTCAACTGTGCGATGAAATCAACACCTGCCGTATCCGAAAACACCTGGATTTGCACACGAAGTGCAGGGTGTAGCGTGAGTACAACCAGCTCAGTAAGAAACAATACTAAATAAAGAACTGAAAGTAGTGATGAGCTTCACAGCTAAAGTTCAATTACAGTAATTTCAACATAGTAAGGTAGGCATGCTTTCAAGTTCGACAATTAAGGCCAAAACAGTAATTCATGTAAAGTTCAACTGAAACAGAAGATAATATCTCTCAAAAATTTCAAGACAGTGATATATAACAGCTGAAGTGCAATAATAACGAAGTCAATGTATCCTCTCAGAGCAACAGTAACTCAGTCCTCCCATTCAGTCCAACCTCGCAATCACTCTTTCCTCACAGACACTCATTCCTCTCTATCACTCAGCACTCGACACTCGACACTCGCACTCAATAGGTACCTGCGCTCACTGGGGGTATGTACAGACTCCGGAGGGGCTCCTTTAGCCCAAGCGCTATAACAAGCCAATCATAGCGTATATCAATAAAACATGTTGCGGCGTGCAGCCCGATCCTAAAAATATCTTCACAATCAGGCCCTCAACCTTACTCAGTCATCAGCCTCTCCAGTCTCTCGGGCTCTCAGAAATCATGATAAGCAGCCCAAACAGCATGATATGATGCATCAATAATAAACAATAGAGACTGAGATGTAATATGCAAGTAAAACCGAGACTGAGTACAAAACAGCCATTACCAGATAATTCAACATGTACACGACCTCCGGTCTCTACAGTGCCAACACATAGTCTAAACATGATTTCTAACATACTTTGTGGTTCAATTTCTCTAATACATGGAGAATGTACAGATAACAACAGATTTTTCAACTACACAGTTCCATGGAATTTGACCAAGTCACAATTCCTACGGTGCACGCCCACACGCCCGTCACCTAGCATGTGTGTCACCTCAAAAACATAACACGTAATATGGGATTTCATACCCTCATAACCAAATTTAGAACTGTTACTTACCTCAATCCAAGAAAATCTCTACTCCAACACACTCTTGCCTCGCGAAGCGGCCTTCGAATGCCTCGAATCTAGCCATAAACAATTCGATATAATCAATACATGCCAAAAGAATCAATTCCATAAGGAAATGCTAAGCTATTAATCAAAAGTCAAAAATCGACTCAAAAGCCGACCTCGGGTCCATGTCTCGGAATTCAATAAAAGGTACAAAACTCGAAAGCCCATTCAACCACGAGTCTAACCAAACCAAATTTATCAAAATCCGATACCAAATCGTCACCCAAATCCCCAAATCAAACTCTCCAAATCCCTAACCTCAAACTCCCGATTTACACCTTAAATTCACACCAACTAGGTGGGAAAATCAATGGGGAAGAAAGATTATTGATCTAAAATGAGCACAAGGGACTTACCTCAAGAATCCCTTCGAAAGCCCTCTCAAGAATCGCCCAAACCCGTGCTTGAAATGTTTGAAATGAAGCCGAAATTGTGAACCCTTGTTTTAATAATCTGCCTAGCACTTCCGCTTCTGCGGGAACATAACCGCTTCTGTGGCGTTGCAGAAGCACCATCACACACACATCTGCGACTCATTTCACTCCTACGGTCCCTCACTCCGCTTCTGAGGACTCGCTTCTGCGAGAAGCCAAGCCGCCTTTACGGACCAGGTCCATCTTCCCATTTTCGCTTCTGCGGAACCCCTGCCGCATCTATGGTCACAAAGATGCGGAACTCCATATCGCACCTGTGCGCCTTCCTCTTCTACGCACCTCTCACCGCACCTACAGCCACGCAGGTGGGGAAAACTCCTCGCACCTGCGCCCACCTGCACACTCCCCTCCAAACTCGCACCTGCACAAGCCAGCCCGCACCTGCGATCAAAGCTCCGCAGGTGCGGTTACACCAGCAAGGCTCCAGCTTCAGTAATCACTCAACTTTAACTTTTGATCTGTTAACCATCCGGAATCGATCCAAGGCCCCCCGGACCTCAACCAAACATACCAACAAGTAGTAAAACCTCATACGAACTTAGTCGAGCCCTCAAATCACATCAAAAAACTCCAAACACACGAATCACACCTCAATTCAAGCCTATTGAAACTAAGGAAATTCAACTTTTACAAATGACAAAACCTATCAAAACATATCCGATTGACCCCAAATTTTGCACACAAGTCACATTTGACATTGCGGACCTACTCTAACTTCTAGAATCGGAATCCGACCCCGATATCAAAAAGTCCACTCCAGGTCAAACATTCAACTTTCGCCATTTCAAGCCTAATTCCACCACGGACCTCCAAATCACAATCCGGACACACTCCTAAGTCCAAAAATCATCCAATGGAGCTAATAGAACCAATAAAACTCCATTCCTGAGTCATTTACTCATAGATCAACATCCGGTCAATCATTTTAACTTAAGCTTTCAACCTTGAGACTAAGTGTCTCATTTCAATCTGAAATCACTCCGGACCCGAACCGACTATCCTGGCAAGTCACATAACAGCTATAAAGTACAAAATGAGCAGTAAATGGGGGAACGGGCTACAACTCTCAAAACGACCGGCTGGGTCGTTACATCCTCCCCCTTTTAAACAAATATTAGTCCTCGAATGGGTCTAGAAACATACCTAAAGTCTCAATTAGGCATGGATATCTGCTCCGTATCTCCCGCTCAGTCTCCTAAGTGGCCTCCTCAACTGGCTGACCTCTCCACTGCACCTTCACTGAAGCTATGTCCTTTGACCTCAACTTTCGAACCTGCCGATCCAAGATAACCATCGGCTCCACATCATAAGTCAGATCACCATCCAATTGAACTGTGTTGAAATCCAAAATATGAGACGGATCGCTGACATACTTCCGAAGCATAGAAAATATTACGACCCAAAATCACTAATTATCAATTTACTTACTCACTTTATTACTTTCGAGATCATAATCTCCATTACTTAAATAGTATAAAATAGAATTTACAGGATAAAAAGATAATAACTATGTGAACTACAATAACGAACAACCAGTAGGAACCCCCAAAATCCGGTGTCACAAGTGCATGAGCATTTTTCTAATGAGTACAATAATAGTACGACATCTTTCCCAAAAGACAGAATACAATAAACAGTACAATGGAGACTCGGTAGATTGCGATAGGTAGCCTGGATTGCAACTCACACAAAATCTCCTCAACAGGTGCACCTATGCGCCAAGGTGATCATGAAATGAACTTGTCAGATCCTGCATTAGTGCAGAAGTGCAGCATGAGTACGTAAATCAACGCGTATCCAGTAAGTATCTAGCCTAACCCCGGAGAAGTAGTGACGAGGGGTCGACATCGACACTTACTAAAGGTCCAACAAAATAATGTGATAAAATATGAGCAGATATGAAGCATACGGTAATGGTGAGGTAAATCTGTAAGTTACATATTCTTCTAATTACTTCTTTTAAAGCAAGAATTTCTAAATCTTGTACTCTACATTAGCAGCTCAAAAAATGTCAAGTGTCATTATCAAATAAATAAGGGATACCTTACAAAATGCCGAGCATCAGTGGAGAGATTGGCTCGTGAATATTCGGACTACTAGTGATATAATGCACGATTCTACCGAGGTCGTTCGGCCCAATCCGGAATAATGTGTACACTGCCGAGGGTCAAGCGGCACGAACCATAGATGCATCTATATACTGCCGAGGCGTTCGGCCCGCTCCATAAGAAAAGGAAGGAAGTTACCGAATTACGAGACACGTATTTACAATACCGCACATAGGTACACAATAAATATAATCTTTACCATTTCTCAAATAACTCGCCCACAACTCAAAGTATTAAGGCTGGGCCTAGGAAACATATATGTATTTCTAATTCAAATTCAGTTATAACTTTAATTAATTATGCTAGCAGAACGAGTTCAAATAATTCAATTATATATGATAAGGTCCTAAGTCTACCCGGACATAAACATGCTTTAGCTACGTATGGACTCTCGTCACATCGTGCGTACGTAGCATCCACAACTAGTTGCACATAACAATAAATATCACCTAAGGGGTGATTTTTCCCTCACAAGGTTAGACAAGAGACTTACCTCACTCCGAAGTTTCATAACCGGCTCCAAGGCCTCTATAACGCCTCAACTTATGCCCGTCGATCCAAAACTATTCAAACAATGTGCAAACTAGTCAAAATTTATTCTAATACCCGTAATTAATCAATTTAAATAATTTCTAACTCCGCTTGAAAAGTCTATGAAGATAACCCCCGGGCCCACGTGCCCAGATTCCAAAAAGTTTCGAAGATAAACTTTACCCATAATACCACGAACTAAAATATATGATTTATTGTTAATTCTATGTCCAATTTCATGGTCAAAATTTAAAAATACCTATTTCTAGGCTTTCTACCAAAAACCTTACAATTTCTACTAAGTTCCATGTTTAAATTCTTATACAACCATGTATTTAACTTGTAATAGGTGGGAATCACTTACCTTCTATTGCTTGATGAAAATCTCCCCTTGAAGCTCTCCAAAATCGCCACAACCAAGTGAGAAAATGAGGGAAATGAGCAAAACCCTTTTTTTAAAACAATCTGCCTAGCCGACTTTCTGCACTTGCAAAACACTAGCCACACTTGCGGACAATTCCATCGCAGGTGCAGTTTCCTCTAAGGCTGGGAAAATCGACATATGCGGACACAACTCATGCTCCTATGCGACGGCTTCTGCGGTCCATCACCCGCTCCTGCACTCCTGTATGTGCGGAGGTCGTCCGCTTCTGCAACCCCAGCTGCCCAGCTCGTATTTCGCTTCTGCGAGCTTCAAGCGCTTCTCCGCTCGCGCACCTGCACGTCCTTGTCGCTTCTGCGGCACAGGCCTTCTTGGCAACCTCTGCTTCTGCGCTTCTTCCTCGCATCTACGGCTTCGCAGGTGTCGACAAATCCTCGCACCTGCGCTCCTACATTTCCCCCACGAATATCGCACCTACGATTGCATCCTCGCACCTGCGGCCTCCCTTCCGCAGGTGCGATTGCACCAGATTACAGCAGCAGTAGCAGGTCCTCAAATTCCAAGCTTGATCCATTTTCGATCCAATCCGATCCGCACACGGGGCCCCCCGGGACCCCGTCCAGACATATCAACACATCCCAAAACACGATATGGACCTAGTCGAGGTCTCAAATCACGCCAAACAACATTGAAACTACGAATTGACAATCGAGATCCTTCATTAAACTTTCAAACTTCGACGAACGCGTCCGAACCATACCAAAATATTCCGGAATGAAGCCAAACTTTGCGTACAAGTCACAAATCACAATACGAACCTGTTCCAAGTCTCGGAACATCAAACAGACATCGATAACACCAAAGTCCACTTCAAATCAAACTTAGAAAATTCTAAAGCCTTCCAAATGCCAACTTTCCACAATAAGCGCTGAAATGCTCCCGAGTGATCCGATACTCAACCCAAACAAATGCCCAAGTCTGAAATCTTCATTCATATGACCCTATTGGAACCTTCAAATCCCAATTCTGAGGTCGTTTACTCAAAAAGTCAAAACTTAACCAATTCTTCCAACTTAATGCTTCTGAAATTAGAATTTTCTTTCCAAATCAACTCCGAACTTCCCGAAGTTCAATTCCGACCACAGGCACAAGTCATAATACCTTAGTGAAGCTACTCAAGGCCTCGAACCGCCGAACGATGAGCTATAGATCAAAACGAACAGTTGGGTCGTTACATTCTTCCCCACTTAAACATACCTTCGTCCTCGAACGTGCTATGGACTGCTCAGGAGTTGTCCAAAATCACTGTTTAACACCTCGTACACCTACCCGTGCCACCACAATCCAGTTGGACACATTAGCTCGAGTCAGACTGAAGATCCTCCCTTTTATTTAGTCAATACGCCTTAGAACCAGATTCCAACCTCTGAATTTCTCTACAAGACCTGGTTCTAACGTACGAACACCGTACCAACCACCATACACTGTACCAAAATATGATCATGTACCTACGCCAAAATCACACCATGCACCACATAAGTCGGTTGCCTATAATAACATCCTCGACCACAATAGCTGTAATTTTATGAATGCGATGCCCACACTGAACCTCATGACATATGTAAGTCCTGTTCCAAGTCTAGCAATACTGCCACGACAAAAGAGACGTGTAGAAACACATACCCACCTACCGAATCAATAATTCATGGAGCCTCTCCTCCTGACCAAAACCATTACCCCATTCTGAGCTGAATAACGATATTTTCTCTTTAATGCACCTTATATAAATCTGATTGCAAATTTCAGGTCCAATAATCTTGTCTCACCCAGTGCAAACTGCTCGGGCAATACGCCATCTCAGACACTGCTAAAAATCTCATATGACGCCCACAATGCACCAACAAGGTACAAACTCGAATGTGATGCATAAGGAAAAACAAACTCTGAAAAGGACTATCCAGCCCGCACGAATAAAATGGCCGAATAAATGCTATGGACTTACCTTAGGGATGAAAACAAAACACACAAAATGAGTGTAAGAAACTATGCTCAACATCTCGTTATTGTGGCGTGCAACCCGATCCGACATGACACTGTTCTGGCGTGCAACCTGATCCAAATATGACAATGCTGCAGCGTGTAACCTGATCGAAACAATATACTCGTGGTGGCATGCCACCCGATCCGCACATAACAATCAAGAAGAAAATACACATCAAGTCATAACGCTCATACTTACAAAATGCCCGAATATCGACCACAAGCACGCCAAGTGCATAATACCAATCCTGGGGAGACGGATAGCGCCAACGCTACGAAACCCAAGCACAACTAAGGTGCAATAAATGACCTACATCTCGACAGCCATTCTGCTCACATAACATCACAAGCTACACGGGACCTCAACACGTGTGCGAATAATCAAGCCGCCTCACAACGCACATGGCACAATAGAGATTTAGATGGAATAGCTGACGACGGGAATAACATCTAATGCTCAACGACACCTCTGTAAGCAATGCTATGACGAACGAACACATCTGACCTGACGTAGAGCACACGCTCATTAGTCCCACTAACAGACCTCACACCGATTCTGATCATACCATACTGGGCCAATAACCTTCCAAAGATCCACAATGGCCCTATTCATGACACATAATGTAAAGGCTTGCCTTAGGCAAATCCCACATTGGTATAGGCGAATCCCACATCGGTTGGAGAGGAGAACGAAGAGTGCCTTATAAGGGCTTGGATACCTCTTCCTTGTAGATGCGTTTTAAAACCGTGAGGGGCGAAGGCTCCAAAGCGGACAATTTCTGCAAGCGGTGGCCTGGGCTGTTACAGTTGGTATCAGAGCCGGTGCCGGGCCGGTGGTGGGGCAAACCTCAGCGAGGACGCTGAGTCCCAAGGGGGGGTGAGTGTAAAGGCTTGCCTTAGGCAAATCCCACATTGGTATAGGCGAATCCCACATCGGTTGGAGAGGAGAAGGAAGAGTGCCTTATAAGGGCTTGGATACCTCTCCCTTGTAGACGCGTTTTAAAACCGTGAAGGGCCAAGGCTCCAAAGCGGACAATTTCTACAAGCGGTGGCCTGGGCTGTTACACATAAGAACAGCCGTCAAATCCGAAACAAACTCACACGGGCCAAAACCTAAAGAATAGGACGCCTCTCGGGCATACACTCTCAAATTGCTATATTACCATAACCTCCATACTTGGTTTTAATCTTTAACAATCAAGTGACTAACATGCCACACTTATACAAATCTCCCCATGGGTACACTCCCACGACCTTTCGCTCAGGTACCAAAGCCCGAACCTCCATACCACCAACTGTACTAATTCTGTAAGGCAAATCAAAATTCGCAAATCAATACACAATGCCTCTTCCGCAGAACACCATTCTCAGTCGACACTAAGATAATGTCAGCTCACACTAAACATCTGAATTCTTCCCTACTCATCCGAGCTCGTGACATTCTTATCAACGCCGAACCGCAGCCTTGATCCTCAACTTCCAGTTCCCATGCCGCTCACTATACCTACCAAGCTGCTATGCGAGAATACAAGAATTCATCATAACCCCTGAATTACCAGTAGAATAAACACTTCTTTGGCTAGAAATCTTTCACTTAACTCATTTAAGAAACCAATGCAACATGCAAATGATTTCCCAAACCGCAGAAAACACAAACCTCAAATCGTGATCTAAAACATCATGACTCTTCCGGAATCCATTTACACCACAAGGCCGTTTGAATCAAATACCTCCCAAATCAATCAAGTTGTGGTGGTTGTCAAGCCCCCGCGTATAACCGCAAACCACATGTATAACTTCACACGCTGAAGGAACTGATCATTGCCATAATCATGCTGACTCAACCATTATTAATCGGCCTAACTTCTTTCAATTTATTCTGGAATTGCCTTATAAATAATAATAGCTCCATTCAAAAACGTAACGAACCCAATCAGCACTGATCCCGAGTAACCAACATCATGAGACCACACCGTCTCAATACTCATGAACCATCCCATACTCTCCTTATGTGCACAATAGCATCTCCAACTAGTGCACCCATTCTGCAAAACCTTCCGCAGATCCGAAACTATTTCTTTCTTTCCTCTAATACTGCACTTTAATTCTTGAACCCACTAGGACCGTTGTCGAGAGTCACCCATTTTGACTTGGTCCCGAATATAACCAAACTCCAACGCTCTACTAGCACATGAACACCCTCTTGAAGAAGCAACTGGCTGAACTATCTTCCTTGTACATCACATCCACAAAAGCATAAGCTCAGAGTCTTCCCAAAAAACTGAACATGCCTCGATCGATAAGGCGAAGTATAGCACACATTCATCAAGATCTTTGCTGAATTAACCCTGATGTTTCTTTTCCTTAGTCATAAATAATCCACCAACGCATCAATACCCAAAAACTGCAAAAGGAGACAACCACGCGATCCAATCATAGACGGTGGGCTCGTCCACTTAGCTTTAAGCTACCACCACATAATGTAGAGCGCACAATGATTCCTCCTTCTCAATTACCATGATATTTTGTTAAGCTTTTCATGAGCAATCTAAATCATCAATCACAATCACACACTCGACCTCTTACCGAGTAGCAAGTAATATTCTTCGCAGAAGCTTCATCAACATCACGCAACCGCTAACCTGCTCACATGAGATAACCCACCAATGGAATTCCTTACCAACATCTTGCAACGACGCTGCACTGGGTACTACTACCACGTAATTAGTAAATCCTCCTGGGCTCATGCTCGCCCACCAGCTGTATAAGTTTGCTCCTTCCCTATTGACATCAACGGAAAGTTCAACAATACCTTCCGAACTCAAGTCATATTGCATCTGAAACGATAATAAAATCTTTACACTCCTCTTCATTTCAAGCAAACTCCTTTTTGCCATATTCAATCTTTCTTCGTGCAGTGACCATCATTCGAAATAAAATCCGTAGGCTGCATTACCTTCCATCACGTTTCCCAAATATCGCTCTAAACTCTCTCAAAGCATGTGGCTATCCTACCACAATATCTATATGCTACTCTGCCACTCCCACTCCGGTCAAACCATCTCCTCTTGGAAGATCATCTTTCTCGAGCCATCAACATTAGAAACACCAATCCGATCCCGGAACCGCTACACACCGCTATCTCTGACAACCGCTTCTCCGGCACCATTTCACCACACACTGACCTGAAAGAAAAATCAAGAAGACCACACCACCGGTGAACCTTAATGCGTTCAAACAAGGACGACGACACCGCATCACAGTGAAAATTCCACCACGCCCGAGAATACCAAGTCTCATTACTCCATCAACCAAAACCTGAACATCCATAGCTCGATTGCCTTTCCTTTGTTGGAATTAAATGCTGAACCTCTAAATCATGCAACTGAAAAATTCTCCTTTCCAGTCATTCACTACCTCAACACATAAATGAGCACCCTACCATTACACCAACATCGTGCGATAACAACGCGTGAACATCATAGCAATCTATGCATAGCCTCAAAACCATCGGGAATACAACTGTTGAGCTGAAATGACAGAACATCCTTCCGCAAGGAGATGACAATAGCCTGCTCGAACACGCAGGGAAAAATATCCAGCACTACGTCTGCAGTACCACCACAACTACTCGACGCCTATTTGATAACAAGTGCTTCACCTCGCATAAGATTGAGTATGAAGGAAATAAAGGCACAAGCCTCAATGGAATCAAACCGCACGATGGGGAAATCAAGAAGGGAAGTGCTCCTAACAGCCCTCTAGCATCTCGAAAATAAGTACAGACGTCTCCGTACCGATCCGAAAGACTCTACTAGACTTGCTCATGACTCCTGAGACCTAAGTGAATCTAATGCTCTAATACTAAGCTGTCACGACCCAAAATCCAAAATAGGTCGTGATGGCGCCTAACGCCATCATCAACCAACGTTAATTTATCAATTTATTTACTCACTTTATTACTTTCAAGATCATAATCTCTATTACTTAAATAGTATAAAATAGAATTTACAGGTTAAAAAGATAATAACTTCATGAACTACAATAACGGACAACTAGTAGGAACCCCTAAAACCCCGTGTCATAAGCGCATGTGAATTTTTCTGAGGAGTACAATAATAATACAACATTTGTCCCAAATATAGTAAAACAGAATAAAATAAATAGTACAATGAAGACTCGGTGGACTGTGATGCGTAGCCTGAAATGCATTTCACATAAATTCTCCTCAACAGGTGCACCTACGCCCTAAGGTGATCATCAAATGAACCTGTCAGATCATGCACATTTAGTGCAGAAGTACAGCATGAGTACGTAAATCAATGCGTACTCAGTAAGTATCTAGCCTAACCCCGGAGAAGTAGTGACGAGGGGTCGACATCGACACTTACTAAAGGTCCAACAAAACAATGTAATAAAACATAAGCAGATATGACGCATACGACAATGATGGGGTAAATCTGTAAGTTACACACTCTTCCAATTACTACGTTTAAAGTAAGAATTTCTAAATCTTGTACTCTACATTAGCAGCTCAGAAAATGTCAAGCGTCATTATCAAATAAATAAGGGATACCATATAAAATGTCGGGCATCAGTGGAGAGATTAGCCCGTGAATATTCGGACTACTAGCGATATAACGCACGATTCTACCGAGGTTGTTCGGCCTGATTCCAGAATAATATGTACACTACCGAGGGTCGAGCTGCACGAATCATAGATGCTTCTATATACTGCCGAGGCGTTCGGCCCGCTCCATAAGAAAAGGAAGGAAGTTACCGAATTACGAGACACGTATTTACATTACCGCACATAGGTACACAATAAATATAATCTTTACCGTTTCTCAAATAACTCGCCCACAACTCAAAGTATTAAGGCTGGGCCTAGGAAACATATATGTATTTCTAATTCAAATTCAGTTATAACTTTAATTAATTATGCTAGCAGAACGAGTTCAAATAATTCAATTATATATGATAAGGTCCTAAGTCTACCCGGACATAAACATGCTTTAGCTACGTACGGACTCTCGTCACATCGTGTATACATAGCACCCACAACTAGTTGCACATAATAATAAATATCACCTTGGGGGTGGTTTCCCCCCTCACAAGGTTAGACAGGAGACTTACCTCGCTCTGAAGTTCCATAACCGGCTCTAAGGCCTCTCTAACGCCTCAACTAATCCTTGTCGATCCAAAACTATCCAAACAAGGTGCAAACCACACTACTAAAAATCAGGTAAAAAGCGACCAAAGTTGGTCCCTATATGCCTAAAAGCGACCAAAGAGCGACCACAATGGTCTGGTCAGCATTTAGTTGGTCACTTTCCAATAGCGACCAATCTTGGTCGCCATATAGCGACCAACTTTGGTCGCCCAGTACAAAATACAAAAATTTAAAATCTGCTAAAAAGCGACCAACTTTGGTCGCTATTCAGTATTTTAAATTTTCTGTATTTCTGAATTAGCGACCAAAGTTGGTCGCTATTGGAGAAATACAGAAAATTAAAAATACTGAATAAGCGACCAAAGTTGGTCGCTATTGTGGTATTTTTAATTTTTTTTTTTTGAAATTAGCGACCAACTTTGGTCGCTTATTCAGAAATACAGAAAATTTAAAATACTGAATAGCGACCAAAGTTGGTCGCTTTTTAGCAGATTTTAAATTTTTGTATTTTGTACTGGGCGACCAAAGTTGGTCGCTATATGGCGACCAAGATTGGTCGCTATTGGAAAGTGACCAACTAAATGCTGACCAGACCATTGTGGTCGCTCTTTGGTCGCTTTTAGGCATATAGGACCAACTTTGGTCGCTTTTTCCGGTCGCTTTTTACCTGATTTTTAGTAGTGCTAGTACCAGTACTAGCTGGAAAGTTGGAGGAAAAAGATATTCACGTGAAACCCATTTTAAATGGATTAAACTCTTCTAGAGTTTTTGTATAATACGTGTTGCTTCCTAACGCACACGCAAGTATACGCGGTCGACAAGTAATATAGGATTGTAAGTCCAGGTTATTGTATCTACAGGGACTTAAATTAACTACTTTCTAATGGACTAATATTGTTGTTTAAACAAGCAAAATTCGAGTTCAATAGATGGATTATTCTAAACTACAGCTCTAATTTATAACTAGTATTATCAAAGAACAATTTAAATGTTGTTTAATCAATGGGAACAAATATTCCAGGGTTGTGATTATTTCACCAATCCTATTGCGTTCTAATTAACTTCTCGTTCATATAATTCATGTATGGTTGCTAATTAATCGATAAACATACTAATAGTCTTCTTCCGAAGTACTATTCGCCTATTCTTAATAAAATTAACACCTATATTCCTATGGAATTAATCTATCAAGAATGCAATAAAAACACAATATTCAATTAAGCATGGTGATTAAGTATATTCCTATCCTAACCACGAATCCGCCCCCTTTAAAAAGGTTAAGAACATGCTTTCTTCAATTCTTTTCTAATCTAAACATAGTTTTCCCAAACGTAGCATAGATAATTGATAGAACCTAATTGATGGCCAAACAATTAAGCAATTAAGCATAGAATTGAAGAAACAACCATATAATCATGAATTATAAACAAGAATTTGTCAACTTCGAACCACAATATTCATGGCTAATCACAACCCCAGAACAAGGGTTGATTAGCCACTCATGTTCAAAACAATCAAAGTATAGAGTATTGAAATAACTATAAAAATACTAGACAAAGATGAAGAACTGATGATCGATTGCTTCTGTGCGATGTTCCGTAGTGTTATTGACTCCCAAATCACATTTTCCCCGTCCCTCTTGGGTTTGGATGTGTTTATATAGGAGTTGGGAAGGGGTAGGGTCGAAAATAGTAGACTTCCTAGATGAATTAGGACAGGTTCTGACGTCGGCGCCTTGGCTGGCGCCAGGCGCCCCCCAGGGCGCTGCGTCCAGTGGCCTTTCTTTAACTTTCTGCCTCCAGCGCCACAGGTGGCGCCAGGCGCTGCATGTACTTATGCATGTGGTCTTCTGTGGCTCATATTTATCATCCACCGGATTCTCGGCCAAGTGGTCGGCCAAGGCTTGGGCTTTCATCGCGGTCCGAGTCACATAGATGATATCAAACTCTATAAGTAAAATCTGCCACTTTGCAAGTCTTCCGGTGGGCATAGGCTTCTGAAAGATATACTTTAGAGGATCTGTGCGAGAAACGAGGTAACTAGTGTGGCGACAGATAATGCTTCAACCTTTGTGCCACCCAAGTCAAGGCGCAACATGTCCTCTCAAGCAGTACGTACTTAACCTCATAGGGAGTGAACTTCTTACTAAGATAATAGATTACTTGCTCCTTCTTTCCCGTGATGTCATGTTGACCCAATATGCAACCAAAAGAATTGTCCAAGACTGTCAAATAGAGAATTAAAGGTCTTCAGGCTCCGGTGGGACCAGAACGGGTGGATTCGACAGGTACCTCTTGATTTTATCAAATGCTTCTTGACACTCGTCAGTCCAGTTGACTGCAGCATTCTTCTTCAGCATCTTAAAGATGGGCTCACAGGTTGTCGTGAGTTGAGCGATAAACCTGCTGATGTAATTTAACCTTCCAAGTAGGCTCATCACTTCTGTTTTGTTCTTCGGCGGTGATAATTCTTGAACGGCTTTGATCTTTGACGGGTCCAACTCAATACCGCATCGACTGACCACGAATCCCAGCAGTTTCCTAGACGGGACACCAAATGCACATTTTGTTGGATTGAGCTTGAGGTTGTACCTGCGGAGCCTTTGGAAAAACTTCCTCAGGTCCTTGACATGGTCAGACTGCTTCTTTGACTTTCTGATCACATCATCTACATAAACCTCAATCTCCCTATGTATCATGTCATGAAACATGGTGGTCATCGCCCTCATGTAAGTTGCCCCAGCATTCTTCAAACCAAATGGCATTACCCGATAACAGTACGTTCCCCGTGGCGTGATGAATGCTGTCTTTTCTGCATCTTCCTCGTCCATTAAGATCTGGTGATATCCCGCGTAACAGTCCACAAAAGACCCAATCTCATGCTTGGCACAATTATCAATCAGAATGTGAATGTTCGGAAATGGAAAATCATCCTTTGAGCTTGCTTTGTTGAGGTCACGGTAATCAACACAGACCCTGGTCTTACCATCCTTCTTTGGTACTGGCACAATGTTGGCTAACCAAATGGTATATCGAGTGACCCAAATGACCTTTGCAGTAAGCTGCTTTGTGATTTCTTCTTTGATTTTCACACTCATATCGGCCTTGAACTTTCGCAACTTTTGCTTGACGGGAGGAAATGTCGAATCAGTTGGCAATTTATGAACTACCAGATCAGTGCTTAAACCCAGCATATCGTCATATGACCAGGCAAAGACATCTTTGTACTCAAACAATATTTTGATTATTTCCTCCTTCACTTGCGGTTCTAAGTGCACACTTATCTTGGTTTCCCTAACATCGTCCTGGTTCCCTAAATTGATTGCTTCAGTCTCACTCAAATTAGGTTTTGGTTTTTCTTCAAATTGTTTTAGCTCTTTACTGATTTCCTCAAATGCTGCTTCTTCATCATATTCTATTTTATCATCATATTCTACTTCTTGGATTGTTATTTCAGAATTAGATTGGCTTTTAAAACTCGGCTGAAAATTCTTCATGCATGTCATGTCACTGCAACCATACTATACAAATGAACAAAATAAAATATTATTAAGAATAATGGAAAACGAAAAATTGCATTTCATTGAAAATAAAAGGATAGAAAGGTTTGAGCATCAGAATAAGCAAAACTAAAAAAAAATCTAGATTACAACCCTGGAATAACCCAGATAACAGAAAAGGAAACAAAGCAAACTACCAAAACTCCTTCCTGGTGGGGAGAGGAGTAGCTTCCCAATTGCTAAGCTTCACGTTTGGGCCAACAAGCTGCACATCTGCTTTACTAGAGCCTTCACCAACTTCTACCATATTGACCTATTTGAAAAGACTTTGGAACCCCTTATCATCTCTTCATCAACATCCACCACAGGTTCTGGGATTGAGAAGGTTGGAGGTTTTTCGGCTCCTGGTTTGACAAAAGACTTGGAGATGTGTGGGACGGGCTTGGAGAGCGACCATACCTTCTGTTTTGGATTCTTAAACCTTTTCATGTCCTCCTCTGTGGGCGTGAATCCCAAACCAAACGTACCAGGATTCCCGTTGGGGCATATAGGATGCACAATACCTTGCAGAGATGATCCCAGACCCTTGCCCGGCACAAAACCATTCTTCAATATTTCATTCGCAACCATGACAGACGCGGAGGATAGCTTGGGACCCGGAATGCATTCTCCTTCAATGATCTTCTCAATAGACAGTTTTGAAAGTTTGCAAGACCCAAGGTCCCTTATCATCTTCAGCTTCAACAAACGGAACAATTGTGTCATTACAAGCTGACAGATCCTCATTACCGTGCACAACTATTTCCTGCCTGTCCAATTTGAACTTCACCATTTGGTGCAGAGAGGACGGGACTGCCTTAGCAGCATGTATCCAAGGCCTTCCCAACAACAGATTGTAGGAGACAGCCACATCTAACACTTGGAGTTCCATGGTAAACTCAACTGGCCCTATCAATAATTCGAGCATTATATCTCCAACAGAATCTTTACCTCCCCCATCAAAGCCTCGAACACACACACTGTTCAAGTGGATTCTTTCGGTGCCAATCTTCAGTTTTTGCACAGTAGACAAGGGACAGATATTCGCACTAGAGCCATTGTCAACCAAAACCCTCGAGACAACAGAATCTTCGCACTTCACTGTGAGATAAAGAGCTCGGTTGTGTTCTGTATCCTCCATAGGAAGTTCATCATCCGAGAAAGTGATCCTATTTGCTTCGAAGATCTTGCCAGCTATCTTTTCCAAGTGGCTCACTGTGATTTTGTCAGGAACATGTGCCTCATTTAAAATCTTCATCAAGACCCTGCGATATTCATCTGAGTGTATCAGCAAACACAAAAGAGAAATCTGAGCTGGTGTTTTCCTTAACTGCTCTATAAGGAATAATCCTGCCCTTTCATCTTCTTCAGGAACTCCTCAGCCTCTTCCTCGGTGACCGATTTCTTTACTGGCATTTGACTATCCTTGAATGGCTTGGCTTTCCTTAATTCTTCTAGGGTGAAACATCTCCCAGAACGAGTCAATCCTCCAGTTTCATTAACTTCTTCCTCTATTTCTTTTTCTTTGTATGTCATTATCACTTGTTTGTAGTTCCACAGGACAGCTTTGGCATCAACCACTGGCAGCTGGTTACTAGTTTAATGATGAAAGGGGTAATATGAGCCCCTTTCACAACTATGACAGGCTTGCTTGGAACCACTTTTGAGCTTTCTGGACTTGCCCTAATATCTTTTGACATCCCTTTCACGACCAACACCGGTGGTTTCAAATTGATCGTGCTCGACTTTTCGATCGCCCCTTCAACTGTCAAAGGCTTTGCTTTGGTAGATCTGGATCTTTAACCAAATTATTTTCACTGGCCCGAATCATCATGACGGACTTATAAGACTTCTTGGGCTCCCCGTCCTTGTAAACTACTTCAATCATATGTGTCTCTTCATGGGCTGGCAAAGGGTTTTGGTTGATGTTTGGCGTGTCTGGACTTTGGACTACAATTTGGTTTGTATCAATGAGCTCTTGGATCGCCCGTTTCAAGTGCCAATACTTCTCTATGTCATGGCCTGGAGCATCAGAACAATAGGCACATCTTAGGGAATAGTCGAGGTTCTTTGGAGGGGGTTTGGTATCTTTGACTCAATCGGCCTCAAGACGTCTAACTGCCTTAACCTTTGGAATAGACTGGCATAGGATTCTCCAAGCGGGGTAAAAGTTTGTTTCCGCTGCTGCGTCTCTCTCCTATACTCTGGCCTTGGTTAAAAATGTGAACCATTAGGGTTTTGGTACGGTTGTGGAGGTAGATAGGTATTTTGTGGAGCTGGATAGGTATTCTGTGGGACGGGGGCACGCCATTGTGGATAAGGAGGGGGTTGAGCATATGACTGTGCATGGTGAACAAAATATTGGGATGGTCTGGCTAAGTCTTGGGGTTTTTGCGGGGAAAAATAATGTTGAGGTGTATTATATGGAGCTTGGGCATAGGTTTGAGGTCCGGGTCGAGGATGGGTGTACTAGTGAGGTGAACCCCTCTGGCCCTGCCATGATCTGGAGACAACCATAGCGACATCTTCCTTTTTCTCCTTGCCTAGCAAACTTCCGGTACTATTCTGGATTGCCTGGGTGGTTGCTTTTATAGCAGAATAACTCATGATCTTACTCGACTTGAGCCTCTCTTCCACCATTTCTCCCATCTTTACCACATCATTGAAAGACTTACCAATGGCTGAGATCAAGTGTCCATAGTAAGTGGGCTCAAGGTCTTGAAGGAAGTATTTAACCATCTCGTCTTCTTCCATCGGAGGATTGACTCATGCAGCTTGCTCCCTCCACCAGAACCCATGTTCTCTAAAGCTTTCACTAGGTTTCTTTTCCACCTTGGTCAGAGATAGACGGTCTGGAACAATGTCTATATTGTACTGGAAGTGTGGGGCGAAGGCCTGAGCCATATCGTCCGAGGTGTACCACCTGCTAATGTCCTGGCGGGTGTACCATTCTAAAGCTGCCCCACTCAGACTTTGGCTGAAGTAGGCCATTAGTAATTCGTCTTTTCCTCCGGCACCTCTCATTTTACTGCAATAACCCCTTAGATGGGCAACAGGATCCCCATGTCCATCATACAAGTCGAACTTGGGCATCTTGAACCCGACAGGCAGTTGGACATAGAGAAACAAACATAAATACTTATAGGCCATACTCACCTGGTTTCCCAACCCTTGCATATTTCTCAATAATTGCTCGAGACTCTGTAACTTCCTAAAAATCTCTTCCTGCTCTGCATTCTTGGGTGGTTTGTCAGTTTCAACATGAGGCTCAAATTGGGGGGTATAGGAGTAAGGAGCTGGGACTTTGAAAGTAGGCTCCGGTGCATGGTAGTGGGCAACTGGGGCGGGAAATGCAGGCTCACTAGAGGATTGGTGGAGGGTAGCTTGTGGAGGGGGTACAAAAATAGGAGCAGATGTCGGAGTAGGGTACGAGGTTGTTTTGGCTGGTAGAGCATGAAAAGTTTGGGTTGAAGTGTCGGGGTAATTGTGGTAAGGGGTAAAGCCAGGTGCATGTTGTGGGGAAAGATCAATGATATTGGACATATGGGATTGAGAGAGTGGTAGAATGGAAGCAGGGTTTTCTGTGTAGTTGGTAGGGAACGAAGGTGGAGGGTGTCCCTTAATCCATGCTTGATACATTTCCGCCATCTGATGCTTCAACCTCCGGACCTCCTCTTGCAGTTCCGATTCTGACTCAACAATCTCTCTTGGCGGGTCTACGACTCCAGTGTCTGTTTTCTTGCTAGCCATGACTATTCGGCGCTTTGATCGCGTGTTGTATGGATGACTTGCCAGGATGCCAACAAACTAACCACTTTCCTGAATGAGTCAGAATGTAACAGAGGACAACAACACAAAACCACCATGTTAGCGTTAGGGCATTTATCAGATAATAATATCACATTACGTGAAATGCACCTAGAAACAAATAACGGTTCTAAAATGGCTTTGAGGGTTGCAAGGTCATATGGCATCATCCCAATTTACTTGTTTCAATCTTGCCACCTCTTACCACTTTCTTCTCTTCTTGATGCAAAATGACTTAATCGAACCCGATGTAGGTTGCTTATGTATCATATTCTTCATGAATCAGACCCAGCGTAGTTCTAACAAAAGTGATGGAAAATAGACTAAAAAAATGAAAATTTTGGGATTTTCATTTAAAACTTTTTTTATAAATACAATAAGAAGTTCGATAATGAAAGACCCGACATACTTGACCACACTATGACTGACTATGACACTATCTAAAGGACTCAGTACTCCTGGACAAAACATGAAAGTAAAAGACAACATAAGACAATATCAAAACATTTAAATATAATGGATCCTCAAACTGCTCCTAAATGCGACGGTCCTGGCTAGGATGGTCCTGGCGTGTGCCCCTGCCTCCTGAAGGCCAACCCTAAACAATTACTGGCCATGCTGCTCCACGTTTTCTGCCAATTCCGCTAACTGAGACTTTATTAACTCAAGCTTATCCCAGGGATCTTGGACCGATGCCTCCTCAAAATCATCTGTCTGAGCTGCCCGCCCCTTAAGTTGTACTGGCAATGGGGTGCTGACCCCTGGTGGGACAGACTGTAACCAAATCAGGTACTCCTGAGTACACTCAGGCATGCCAATATCCTTTACTAATGTATTTTTCTTCATTCTCTTTGCATTATTCCAGTATTGCACGTACTTGATTTCGTCAACCGCCTTTTTGCTAAAATTCATGATGTACCTCCGAAGATTTAAAGTTGAAGGCTCCTCTTGTCGTCTGCCCAACTGTCGCATTACCCTAACGGGCGTGTATGGCCTGACACACTTGAGTCCTATCAGCATCAGGAAAGGCTGTATGAGGCATCCTGCCAAGATATCATCTAAAGGTAGCCAAAGGTAAGCCCACAAAACATTCTCGTTTGTCCTCAAACCAAGGAACTCAATCCAAGCTGTGACGCCTACTGGGTATGTAAACTTAGGAGATTTCATCCAACGCTCGATGCATACTACCCGATCCCTAAAGGCATGGTCGATGGGACAAAGTAAGGAAGCGGTGTGCAAATGCTCCATCATACACAATTGTAGCAAAAGGTTACTTCCCTCAAAATACCTAACACCTCCCTTAACCTTACTCAGGGCTCGGTACAACTCTGCTAAGATCATCGGCACAACGGTAACGGTTTTGCGTTGCTTCTCATGAAATAGTGCCATTACCACTGACTGCAGACAGGTGCTAATGTGCCTCTCATCTAATGGAAAAACCAATAATCCCAACAAAGCAAGGCTGAAAGCTTCGAGGCGACGTCTTTGCCACTTTGCTTTGGTTGTGCAGAATTCATCCCAAAAGACGTCAAAACTATCCTGTGGTCCAAACCTAGCAAACAAATAATCCAAGGATATCCAAGACTACTCGAGGCATTTTAGATGCTTGTTTTTTTTTAGGCCCAGGTCGTTGAGGAATCTTGTCCTAGAGTGGTCTCGGGGAAGTATCATGTTTTTGCCTATATAAAACTTAAACGAGTGAGACCAGACATTTCCGCCAAGGTAGGAGTCATCTTACACTCCCCAAATTTGAAAGTCAAATTTTGCGGGTCTCAATAAGTCAGCATCGCCTCCACTAGTCTGAGCGGGGTATGATATCAAGAAGGGAAGTTAGAGTGCCCAATTTCTGCATTAACTCATGCTGCTCTAACGATGAAAACATGTTCCACCACTTGATTAATTTCTTAGGAATCTTTATTACCATCAACACTTTGGATCGAATCAACGGATCCATACCTGAATGAAGATAACATGGTTAGCGACTCGGAATACGACATGATACCACAACATTTTCTGGTGTACAAATGCAAGACACAATTTGGCTATATTTGCAGATTAGCCTAAGTGGCTGAAAGTGACTGTTAGTGCAAACTTGACAAAGTTGATCCCTAAGCATGAGAAATACTTCATCTAAAGCTTACATGACTCTAATATCCCGACGATCATGGTCTTAAGAATTATTTTGCGGAATTGGACCATTTCACAAAAATGGTCGATATGGCCACATGTGGCTAGGGGCGCAAAACCGATATGGATGGACCTTAGAGTGACATGACACTGATTCGTGAACTCAAGATCCTAAGACATGGGCAATTGAACCACTTTTGCGAAAATAATCCTATTTTGCAAGAATGGTCGATGTGGCCAAAAGTTGCTAAACAAGAATGGACCTTAGAATTGAGAGGACACTTTATTGTAGACTCAGGGCTACGAGACAGGAGGTAACAAACTACTTTGAGAAAATACTCCTATTTTTTCAACAACAGCTGATGTGGCCAAATATGGCTATACATGCGAGATTTGGTTACGGCCCCGGAAGCCAAGAACCTACGACTTCTAGGAAGACCGAACACTATGTGGTTTGCCTACGTATCCTGCCCCGGAAGACGAGAATCAGGTTCGCGTAGTTAGGGAAGATGCAACTAATTTGAAAAAACTATATTTTCGTCTCTTGAAAAATGATGAAAAAAATGTAAAAACTTTTGGACTTTTTTTTTGATTTTTTTTTTCGGATTTTCCATTTTCATATATATATATAT
>MCJB01048726.1:58180-98673 GCA_002018475.1 Nicotiana obtusifolia
TTTTTTATATATATATATATATATATATATATATATATATATATATATATATATATATATATATATCGCTCTCGATATTATCAGAGGATTAGCTTTAAAAAAGATTTGGCTTTATCAGATTCTGAATTTAATCTATTTATGGTAGTTTCCTCATATTTATGAACGTCAGTATCAGTATAAGCAGTTATAAAGGTGTAGAAACTTACGAAAATATTCGAAATTCGACACTTCCATTATATATTAGAAAATATTCTCATGCAATTTGTTCTTTTTGGTGAAAAAGACCTGTGTCTTTCTGACTTTCCATCACATGAAATTGTGTTTTGGAAGTGGATGAAAAAGTTATTCCTGGGCAGGGGTGGTTAAAGTTTGGGCAAACCCGAAATACAAACCGAAATTTGAAATTTTTGAATTTTTGGGTTGGATTTTGGATTTAATTTTTAAAATTTTTGAATTTCGGATTGGATATTGGATTTGAAATTTCGGACTTTTGGATATCCGAAAATCCAAAATTTTTATTCTTTATATTTAGTTCATTATCCATATGACAATAGTAATAAGTTAAATACCCTACACATTGGATATTATCTCATATATTGAATATTAATTACTAAGTTTCTGTCATAATACTTTTTATTTGGACATAATTTTACTATTGCTGCTCCTTATCGATCGTATTAATGTCTCTGTTGCATTTTCTTGATAATAATTTCATTACTTGAATACTTTATTTGAAAAATTGCGGTGAAAATGAGGAACTTTTCAGGCAATTTAATATGAGTCCTTCATTTGGATATTCATTTTTGTAAAATGAAGAAACATCTCAACTTATAAGCTCAAAATCGAAAATCCAAATATCCAAACCGTTTAATCCGAATCCGAACTTAAAAATCTGATCCAATTCGAACTTATTTGGATTGGATTTGGATTATCATTTCTTCAATCTGAATATCGAAAGTCCAAACCGAAATTTTCATACTCAATGCGAACTGCCCAAGCGCCCACCCCTATTCGTGGGTGCCTCATGTTGAAATTCTTATGTCATAGTCCATTGGCGGATTTATATCACAATATATTGGACATGTAAACTCATGATCTCTCCGCAATTATTATTTTATATATATATATATATATATATTAGAATGGATCTAATATATTATCTGCTAGCATCCAAAGAGGCTAAAAGGTGCACTTAATTTGTTGAATATTGAGTTATTTACCTAATCGATTCCCATTTCATACTTAATTCTTTCTCCTTTCTGTAGTAGCGCAGCCATCTTATAAAAATCCAAAATCGGCATTTATCATAGTCTAAGTTTACCCACAAAATCGGATAACAATTGAATTTGCAAGTAGTTTTAAGGATACGTGGATTAACTTGACACAAAATGATAAATTAGATTGCAATTGAAATAAATAATGATAAAGTAAATGCAAACCACATAAATTGAACAATTCAGCCTTGGAAGGTTAGCCACCTTCGAGCCAAAACCACTTTGATCGGTATCAAGACACAGAAGAATAAGAGCTTAAAGAGAATAATAATAATGTATTGCTTTGGAATGCGTGTTACAATGTGCTAAATGAATTATCAGACCTCCTTTATATAGTAGAGGAGTCCTACTTTAGGTACAATCCTATAAAAGGTAAAAAAATCTCTTGATTTGTCGATTGCCAGTTCCTCATTGATACGTGCCGAGATTCCCGCAATAATATCCGACCAATCATAGATATTTCGGTCTTCTGTTATGCTAACAATGTTTCTTCGAACTTTTTAGGGACTGGGATCGATTCCGGGATCACGGCCTCGATACTCTCGAAGGCAGGCGCTCCAACCCCGGGTTCTAGCCCGGTGGGACTCGGGCTCGATCTTCAGTCCTTTATTGCGATGTTCCGAACTTGACCTACCATGTCGTAGGTGAGCTCGATTTCGACCGTATACAGATAGTCTCCTCATTTTTCAGAGAGAAGACGACGAGAAACGCCATGAGCTTCTGATTCTTACTTCGATATCCCGTGACAGAAACGACAAAATAAACGAAACGTCTCGTCAATCAAGTCTTAATGACATTACATGCATGTCAGCCATCGGTCGGCCATTACTGGATGTGAATCGCCACTGAAGAACTATAAATACTCCCTCATTTGTTCATTCAAACTTTACATCCAAACTTTCTGTCCCGTACTTTAGAAATCTTAATACTTTCTGACATGTACATCTTGGTCATTTGAGATCTTTTATAAGAATTTTGGTTCGCCTTCATCCCAAACCATCAACTACACTCCTTTAACTTCCTCTTTTTCCTCATTTTTCCTCCATTTTCAAAGAAATGGCGAAGACTTCAAAAACCGTTCCACAAAATGAAACTCCTTCTATCTCGCGGCCGGCTACTAAAGAGATTGTTTCGCGCACTGCTGTCGAGGAACCAGTACTGGAACCCCCATTGAAAATATTCGTCCCTAGAGGATGCTCGATAACCGCGGATTTCAAGGCTGCAAAACCTTCTCCCGTACAAGACCGGTGTGAGGAGGTCTCGAGATACATATGCTTGATTACTGAAAAGGTCGTCCCAACGGTCAAAAAAGATTGCAATTGGGTTGATAAGCACGTGGTGGTTCCCGGACCCAATGAAGACATCACCATCCACGTTGAGGGATACTTAAGTGTTTACACTTATCCCTTTACGTCGGGCCCATTGGATCCGGTCATCATCGACTTTTGCAAGAGATACGAGGTATGCGTTGGTCAAATTCACCCTTCATTCTAGAGGATCGTGATCCTTCTTCTGTTCTTCGTGAGCAAGATCGATGGATGCTCGTTTATGGTCATCCACATCATGCGTCTATACAGTCCCCGAATCTTTCGGGGTGGACTGATCAAGCTCGCGCGTCGGGCTAGTAAAGACCCGTTCTCAAGCATTGATGAAGATCGGGATCGATGTTGGCTAGGCCGTTTTGACCGAGTGAGGACTTCGGACTTGATCCCAGCTGATCGCATACTGTTTCCCGAGAAGTGGAATATATCACGTAAGTAAAATTTCGCTTACAAAACTTTATTTTAGGCTTTTTTTCCTTCCTTCTTATCGGTGCTTTGTGGTGGTGCAGCTGTCCTCGGGTTCCGAATGCAGTCCCTCGACTCAAGGAGTGGGTCGAGGGCATCGTGTTACAAAGGTCATATTCTGAGCGCTCATGGCACGAACTTTCAAAGGGCCGGTGGGAGGCTCGTTCCCATGGTGAGATTCCTTTGCCGAGTAGGTAATATTTGGGTTCCTCTTGTGTCATTAAGTTCTCACTTGTTTCATTTCCTTTTGCAAGTTTGTCCATGGACGTCACACTAAGGCCTCCATCCGGTGGTAAGAACTTCCCAGCCGAGTCCCCTTCTTCGAGACAGGGTGATGAGAAGAAAAGGAAAAGGGCTTAGAGTTCTCCGAGCTCGTAGAAGAAGAAACCAAAGAGAAGGTTGGTGCACAAATACAAATAATGCACAAGCTCTTGAGCACCATTTTCGGATTCACTCTATCAATATAGGGACGAATCCGAAGAAGAAGGAGAAGCCTTTGATCTGATGGCCCGTGTGTCATCGCAACTTGAGGGGCAAGGGGTCTCCGAACCGGAGAGAGGCCAGACCGATTTGCCTCAAGTTAGGGAGGCCGACGAGGAGGCCGTGGCTGAAGCTTCCCAGGATGTGGCCAATGCCTCAAAGGAAGCACAAGGTGTGATAGACATCACTGAATCGCCCTCGTTCACCGAGTCCATGTACAACGAGGCTCAGACGGTGAAAGGAATGTCCCAATGAGGGGGTCCATGGAGCGGACGACCCCTTTCGTAGCTTTTTCAATGGCGTGGATTCTACCACCACGGAGGACTTCACCGGATTAGATGACTTGGAGGTGCCGAAAAAAAGTCCTTCTTCAAGAACAAGCGAGCCTTCCTCAAGACCGAAACTAATCAATTGATTCCCAGCTCCGAGTGTGGATCCTGACAGGAAGCGGTCGATCGTCATCTCCGTTCTGGAGGATGCCCGGGTCCTCTCTGTCCCCCTAGGGTTGGCCAGCTACCTTCAGTGTCTGGTGATCGAGGAAGACCAAGCTAAGATGAACGAGGTAGACGTGCCCTGCCTATTCAATCTGTACTTACACTAATTTATACATGATCCTAACGTTCTTCTTTGTGCTTGTAGGCCTCGATGTTTCATCATGAAACTTTTTTTTGATATCGGGACGAGCTGAACCAACTTGAAACCGAGGTCCGAGGGCTCACTAAGAAGATAGATACTTACAAACTTCTCAGCGAGCAGCGTGAAAGGGAGGCTAAGAGCCTCCGAGCTGAGCTGGAGGTGGCTCGGAAAGAGCATGCCGACCTGGTCGAGCAAGTAAAAAGATTTGAGGTTAGTGACAATGAGCTAGACTCGGTGACTAATGGTCGGAATCTGCAGGTCCAACAAAAAATCGACCGGATCGCCCAACTTCGACCTGAGATGGATGCTGTCAAGGACGAGACTAATGAACGGAAAGGCAGGATGGTTTGTCTGGCCTCGAAAAAAGAGACCACTTGGGCGCAGCTAACTTCGGCTGACACCCAGCTTCGAGCGGTAAAGAAAAAGGCCGAGGTACAGGCCAAAAAGTTTGAGGAGCTCCAGTCTCAGCTAAGTGCTGCTGTCTCAGATCGAGAAAATCTTGCCAAGGAGCTCGAAACAGCCAAGTCGGTGGTCTTGGTGGTTAAAGTCGATGTCGACGAGATGATCGCCCAATATAAGGCCGATGCCGAGGCAGCCTAGGATCAAACGAAGGATATCGTCGAGCATGCGAAGCGGCAACCCCGAAGGGAGGCCCTCGAGGAGATTCATGCTCGAGGTTTCGGCATGTCGGCCGAATCGAGAGTGCTAAGGGGCTCAAAACCGAGGCCAAGAAGTTGTCTTATCCCGAGGATGAAGAAGGCTCCGAGGGTGGAGGGGACTCTGAAGATCCTGGCGACGAGGCGGGCTCCGGTGAAGACCATGTCGTTTAAGTTCCTTGTACATTTTTCTTTGTTTTTTTTATTTTTGTACTTTTGTACTCTTTTGTCAAGGTTTGTAAGACTATATGTATATATAATCCAAGGCTTCATTTTCCCTTCGACAATTTCTGAGTTTTGTTTTCCTTTGCCTTATTCTTTACATTCGAAAAGATCGAAATGCCTTAGCATAAAATAGTTAGGACATGTTCGGAGGTTTGAACAGGCCTTGCCTTCGACATTATTTTATTTAAGGCATCGTGGGGGTTTGGTATGACCAAAACTTTTCCCTAAAGTACTTATAGTTTTTAGATTATAGTTTGCTGAGGGTAGCCCTTAGAATCGGTTAAGAAATTTTCAAGGCCTTATTTTTTGTTACAGGTCTTGGACGTCTCCGAGCCGTTTTAATGTGGTTGTAGCCTTCTTGTTCGGGTGTTGCCCAATGAGCTTGTTACCTCGAGTTATCAGGACTTGCCTAAGATAACAGTCCCTAAATGGGGATGACTGTAGCCTTTAAGGTTCGGGCTCTGCCTAATAGGTCTTGTGCCCCCCGGTTTTGATAGCCCGGGCTGTCCGAGTTTGTTTCTGGATGGAAATCCCTGAGTGGGAGCGATCGTTTGAACCTAGATAAAGGAGGCCCTTGGGCTCGATACCTTTAGGGGATCGAATGTAGGAAATTCAACAGAAAAGAAAAATTTTCAGGGACAAGATGTTTATCCGCAAGGTAGAGACTTCCTTTTATTTCTGTGCATAATATATACGATTACACATGAGTATAAGCTTTACGTCAGGGCTCGAGCAGTCTATTTGGGCACGGTTCATTTCACTGTTTGGCCCTTACAATAAATCCTATCGACCGAGCCGACTATTCAATCAAAAAGTTTCTTTCCTTGCTAAAGTCGTTATCCGAGGGTGATGCCCCCTAGTGTTCGAGGCCGATTGTAGAGAGGCCTCGAATACTGTTGTCGTGATCTTCGATACCGGTTTGCAGTCGGTCTTCAATTCTAGGCTAGCACGATTTACTGTTGCCTCGTTAAAAACCTTGCCGGAAAACCCATTTGGGAAAAAACCGGTTCAAGGGAAAAAAAGTGCAACGCGTGCTTTCAGGCCTAAAAATTGTGTCGTTCTTTAATGGTATCATGCAAGTGTTAGTTCAAAATGAAAATAAGTAAAAGGAATGAATGGGGTCGTACCTTAGCAGTAATATCGCTTCAAGTGAGTTATATTCTAGTTGTTCGGTAGTTGCTCACCGTTTATTCTTCCGAGTTTGTACGATCCCTTACCGGTGATCTCGATAATTTGAAAAGGACCCTCTCAGTTCTTTCCTAACTTCCCTTCATTCAGGTTCCGGGTACTTAGCATGACCTTCCTTAACACCAAGTCCCCGATATTGAAATGTCGAAGGTTAGCTCTTCGATTGTAATACCTCTCGATCCGCTGCTTTTGGGCGGCCAACCGAACAAAGGTGGCTTCGCGCCTTTCATCTGATAGCTTCAGGCTTGTATTCATGGCCTCGTCGTTTGATTTCTTAGTTGCATATCGAAACCTGAGACTTGGTTCTCCGACTTCAACCGATATTAGAGCTTCGGCATCGTAAACCAGCGAGAATGGAGTGGCCTCGGTAGTGGACTTCAAGGTCATACGGTATGCCCATAGAACTTCGGGCAAGATTTTCTTCTATTTTCCTTTGGCGTCGGTTAACCTCTATTTTAGGTTTTGCAGTATGATTTTGTTGGTTGATTCTGCTTGTCCGTTCCCATTAAGGTAGTAGGTTGTTGATAGGATCCTTTTTGATCTTAAGGTCTTCGAGAAACTTGCTCACTTTGTTGCCAATAAACTACTTCCCGTTGTCGCACACGATCTCGGACGGCATTCTGAACCGATATATAATGTGATCCCAAATGAAATTGATGACTTCTTTTTCTCTGACCTTCTCATATGCCTGGACTTCCACCCACTTGGAAAAATAGACAGTCATAACTGATATAAATTGAGCCTTACCGGGTGCCCATGGAAGGGGCCGACGATGTCCATTCCACACTTCATGAACAGTCATGGTGATAAAAATGGAATGCAGCAGCTCTCTAGGTTGGTGAATCATCGGAGAATTTCTTTGACATTCATCACATTTTCGTACGAACTCCTTCCCGTCCTTTTCCATATCGATCCAGTAGTAGCCGACTCTGATTACTTTTCGAACCAATGATTCGGTGCCCGAATGATTTCCACAGGTGCCTTCGTGTATTTCCCTCAGAACATACTCAATATCTCCTGGTCCTAGACATATCGCGAGAGCACCATTGAATGTTCTTCTGAACAGGGTTCCATCTTCGGACAAACTAAATCGGGCAGCCTTAGTACGTAAGGCCCTCGATTCATTTGGATCCGAAGGTAGTTTTCCGGCCTTCAAATATTCTATATATTTGTTTCTCCAGTCCCAAGTTAGGCTCGTTGAGTTAATATCGGCATGGCCTTCTTCCACTACCGATCTCATGAGTTGCACGAATGCCCCCAATTGAACTCGTCATCCTCGACCGATGATCTTAAGTTAGCAAAAACATTGACCTTACTGTTTTGATCCTGAGTTACATGTTGCAAAGTCCACTCCTTGAACCGATATAATATTACCTGCAACTTATCCAGGTACCTTTGCATTCGTTCTTCTCTAACCTCGAACGTCCCATTAACTTGGTTCACCACGAGGAGGGAGTCTCACTTAACTTCGATCACCTCCGGCCCCAAGCTTTTGGCTTGTTCGAGACCTGCAATCATGGCCTCATATTTGGCCTCGTTGTTAGTCAATTTCACAGTGCTAATAGATTGTCTAACTACATTTCCTGTTGGTGGTTTCAATATGATGCCAAGTTCAGACCATTTTGCGTTCCAGGCACCGTCCGTAAAGAGGGTCTAGATCCCCGAAGATGTCCTCGAGTTCACCAGCAACTCTTTTTCAACCTCGGGTATTAGGGTCAACGTAAAGTCGTCCACGAAGTCCACCAATATTTGAGATTTAATGGTGATCCGGGGTTGATATTCAATATCGTACCTGCTGATCTCCACGGCCCTTTTGGCCAATCATCCCGAGAGCTCGAGTTTATGCATTATATTTTGCAATTGAAAATATGATAACATTGAAAATATGATTTCAACTTATATAGTAGTCACAACACATATAGGATAACATTGAAAATATGATTTCAACTTCCTAGAGGCGCTTAGCAAAGCGAGCGCCAATTTTTCTAGGTGAAGGTACCTAGTTTCGGCCTCACTTAGAATCCTGCTAACGTAGTAAATTGGAAATTGCGTACCTTGCTCTTCCCGGACCAGGAATCCATTTACCGCTATCTCTGATACTGCCAAGTACATGTTAGTTGTTCGTCTGTTATTGGAGTGTGAAGCAGCGGTGGGCTCGATAGATACCGCTTGAGCTCCTCCAAGGCACGTTGGCACTCCGAGGTCCATGAGAAGTTATTCTTCTTCTTCAATAGTGAGAAGAATCGGTGGCTCTTAGCGGAAGACCTCGAGATGAATCGCCCCAAGGCGACTATGCGTCCGGTTAATCTTTGCACGGCTTTCACGTTGTGCACAACCGTAATATCTTCGACGGCTTTGATCTTGTCGGCGTTGATCTCGATTCCCCGGTTGGATACTATGAATCCAAGGAATTTTTCGAATCCAACTTCAAACGCACATTCTCTCTGGGTTCAGCTTCATATTGTATTTCTTCAATATACTTAAGGTTTCCAGCAAATATTTTAAATGGTCCTCTGCTCGCAGGGACTTAAACAACATATTGTCAATGTAAACCTCCATTGATTTCCTATTTGTTCCTCGAACATCCGCTTTACTAGGCATTGCTAAGTGGCACCGGCGTTTTTTAATCCGAATGAAATCACGTTATAGCAGTATGTGTCGTATTTAGTGATCAAGGAGGTTTTTTCCTTATCACTCGGGTTCATCCGTATTTGGTTGTACACGGAGTAGGCATCAAGAAAACTGAGGATCTCGTGGTCGACCGTGGCATCGATCATGCGATCGATGTTGGGTAAAAGGAAGGGGTCCTTGGACATGCCTTATTCAGGTACTTATAGTCTAGACTACCACTATGTTTGCTAACTAATCCGGGTATTGAACCTCCGTAATAGACCTTATTTTAAGGAGTTTAGATACTTCTTCTTTGATGAAAGCATGTTTGACCTCAGACTGGGGCCTCCTCTTCTGCTTGACCGGGTGAAACTTCGGGTCCAGGCTTAGCTTGTGAGTGGTTATCTCCGGCGGGATCCCTATCATATCAAGATGGGACCAAGCAAAACAATCTTCGTAGGCTATAAGAAATTGAATGAGTTTTCTCTGGAGCTGGGGGCTTAACCCCGTGCCCAGGTATACCTTTCGATCGGGCAAATGTTCGGTTAGTACGACTTGTTCCAGTTCCTCGACCGTTGATTTTGTAGCGTCAGAATCATTGGGGGCTATGAATGATATGGGGACTCCGTAGTCGTCGTCCTCGTCTACTCTTCGTTCCTCCGATTCCGTCGAGGCTGGTATCGGTGATTGCTATTTGGCCCCATCTTTGACCATCCGATTCGGATCCTCTGATGTCGAGTGTATGGATGCCAGGATCACCTCATCGACCGCGAACAGCTCCTTGGCGGCCGGTTGTTCCCCATAAACTGTCTGGACTCCTCCGGGTGTTGGAAATTTCAGCACCTAGTGCAGTGTCGAGGGTACTGCTCTCATGTTATGAATCTGTGGCCTCCCGAACAAAGCGTGGTATCTCATATCCCCTTTGATTACATAAAACTTGGCTTCCTACACCGTTCCAGCAACGTTCACCGGTAATGTTATTTCCCCTTTAGTGGTCTTGCATGCCATGTTGAACCCGTTCAGGACTCGGACCACAGGTACGATCTGATCTTGTAGGCCGAGTTGTTCCACGACCCTTGATTTGATGATGTTGGCTGAGCTATCTAGATCAATTAACACACGCTTAATTTGAGATTTATTTACGAGTACCGATATTACCAGTGCGTCGTTGTGGGGCTACACGATCCCCTCAGCTTCTTCGTCGTTGAAAGACAAGGTTTCTTTCGATACGTAATCCCGAGTCTGTTTTTCCCTTGTGATGGATACTTTGGTGCGTTTCAGCATTGGACCCTGGGGAATGTCGACTCCACTGACGATCATGTTTATAATGTGCTGAGGCTCTTCCTGCTCGATTTGCTTATTAGAATCCCTGTTCCTGAAGTGTTCTTGGCCCAATCACTCAGGAACTCTTGGAGATGCCCGTTGGTGAACAGCCGGGCCACCTCTTCTCTTAATCGTTGGCAGTCTTCCGTTCTGTGGCCGTGAGTGCCATGATATTTGAAAATTAGGCTGGGATCCCTTTAGGATGGATCGGACTGTAAATGTCTAGGCCATTTGGTATCTTTGATGTGTCCGATGGCAGATACAATAGCGGCGGCATCGACAATGAAGTTGTATTCTGATAATCTCGAAGCTTCTTTAGGCCCAACGGGCCTGTCGAAGCTGTTTTTGCTCATGAGTCCTCCGTTGCTCTGACCTCGATCACTTCTCCTTTCATTTCTCATAGAGTTCCGCCCGAACCCACTGCTTCTTCGGTCGCCATTGTACAGCTGATACCGATCCCTGTTTGACTCGATTCACGATCGATGTTTCTCTTGACTCTGTCGATGGTTCTGACAGGATACACGCACTCGGAAGAGGCCTCAAGCTGATCATCTTCGACCCTGATTTTCTATTAATACCGGTTATGGACATCGGCCCAAGTGATAGCTGGATATTCTACCAAGTTTTGCTTCAACTGCTGTGAAGCCAACGAGCTCCGAATGTTGAGTCCTTGGGTGAAAGCCTGAACGACCCAATCATCAGCGACTGGTGGCAGGTCCATCTTTTCCTTTTAAAATCGGGACACGAACTCTCTGAGCATCTCATTATCCTTCTGTTGTACTTTAAAAAGGTCTGACTTCCTGTCTCGACCTTGATAGCCCTGGCGTGTGCTTTCACGAAAGAATTTGCAAGCATTGCAAATGAGTCAATAAAATTAGGAGGTAAATTGTGATACCAGATCATAGCTCCTTTTGACAGGGTCTCTCCGAACTTTTTCAACAAGACAGACTCGATCTCATCATCCTCCAAGTTGTTCCCTTTGATGGCACACGTGTAGGAGGTAACATACTCGTTTGGGTCAGTCGTTCCGTTGTACTTAGGGATCTCGAGCATGCGGAACTTCTTAGGGATCGGCTTTGGAGCAGCACTCGGAGGTAAAGGTTTTTGCACGAACTTTTTGGGATCCAAGCCTTTCAATATCGGCGGTGCGCCTGGGATTTGGTCTACCCTGAAATTGTAGGTTTCTACCTTTTTGTTATTAGTTCGATTTTCTTTTCCCCTGATTCTACCCATTTTTTCATTTCCTCGAGCATCTTTATGATTTGGGGGTTAGTCCCCGATTCGTTTTCATTTGACCTCTCTGCGACCGGTTCATCCCTGCGGGTGACTTCCCGGGACATATCAGGTTTAATTCTACTGGGTGCGGGGCTTTGGTTTTGTAACTGAGCTATCGCCGCCTGTTGAGCCTGTAACATTTCGAAGATCATCCGTAAATTGATCCCGTCTCCTCCAATGTTTTATGTATTGTGAGCTGCTGATCGGGCTCCACCACAGACGCTATTCTCGGGGTCGGTAGGTAGATTTGTGTTGATAGCCACATGCGAGTTAGCGTCAATCGGGTCCGCAACCGGAATTCTGATGGGATCAATGGGCGGTACCTCGTCACTGGGCACTATGTTGTTATTTTCGCTGTGATGGCTGGACTCATTATCAACGTATAGGGGTGCTGACTGAGATTTTGACATTTTGAGATTTAACCTGAAATTAGAGACACTTCAGAGAACAAGTGTAAAGTAGTGTGTGTTTTGAAAATTTGTATCAAATAACAATTATTATCCTTAGCCCCACGGTGGGGACCAAACTGTTTCGAATAACAATTGAATCTGTAAGTGATTTTAAGAATACGTGGATTAACTTGACACAAAATGATAAATTAGATTGAAATTGAAATGAATAATGATAAAGTAAATGCAAACAACACGAATTGGACAATTTCAGCCTTGGAAGGTTAGCCACCTTCGAGCCTAATGCACTTCGATCGGTATCAAGACACATAAGAATAAGAGCTTAAAGAGAATAATAATAATGTATTATTTTGGAATGCGTGTTACAATGTGCTAAATGAATTATCAGACCCCCTTTATATAGTAGAGGAGTTCTACTTTAGGTACAATCCTATAAAAGGTAAAAAATCTCTTGATTTGCCGATTGCCATTTCCTCATTGATACGTGCCGAGATTCCAACCGTAATATCGGACCGGTCATGGATATTTCGGTCTTCTATTATGCTAACAATGTTACTTCGAGCTCGTTTGGGGCTGGGATCGATTCCGGGATCATGGCCTCGATACTCTCGAAGGTAGGCGCTCCACCCCCGGGTTCTAGCCCAATGGGACTCGAGGTTGATCTTCAGTTCTTTATTGCCATGTTCCGAATTTGACCTACCATATAGGCGAGCTCAATTTCGACCGTATACAGTCTAATCACTCCTTGGCTTAAGAACGAGGCTATTTTAACAACGTGCTTCACATTAGATTCGAGATTTTCTTTCTGTCAATCGATACGCCACGTTGATTTAAATTATGTTGTTTTTATTCTCAAGACAATACATTCTCAAGTTGATTCAAATAAAAAATATCAGGTTCTTTTGGTGAGAAGAGATGAGTCTTTTCTTGCACACCCCATCACATTAAATAGACTTTTGGAATATGTCCATCGTACTATTCCTAGGTACTCCTTGGCTTAATAACGAGGCTATTCCAATAATGTGTTACACTAGGATTGAAGTTCCATCTCTCTCAAACAACACCTACGTTAATTTGAATTATCTTGCTTTCATTTTCTAGATAGTACAGACTCAAGTTGATTCAAATACCATGAATATAGCATGTTTTCTATCTGCACAAATTTCTGCAGAAAAATGACGAGCTTAGAACCACAATTTGGGAAACACGTCACATCCAAAATATATACGGAGTACAATATTTAATAGAATTTGACATTTCACTCAACTAATGTATTCGATTGAAAGATATTATAATCCACATACCCCTTTTTCTTTCATGATAGTTTTTTTTTTCCATAACTAGAAATGATAGCTTCATCCTGCTACCTGGGCTGGCTATGGTCTATTTTCCTCCCTCAGTTCATTTTTTTTCACTCCCTCAATTCAATTCGATTTACTTACATTTTGTTGGTATTATTCTGGTTAATTTTTTATTTGGACTTTCTTGAACTTAAATCAACAGGCCAAGCCCAGTAAAGAAAAAAATTAAAAGCCGGAGAACATAAAAGGTAGGAAATTTTACCTCATATAGCAAAGGTATACACCCTATTTCTTATAAATTAAAATTATTTTAAGATATTATTTTTTATAACTACTGTATTCATGAATACATAGTGAGAATACATGTGAATACATGCCCGTACAGCTGGATTATCCTGATTTTAGACACTTTTTGCATGAATACAGCAGCGCGAATACAACAAATACACTACTGTAACAACTGATTAGTAGCTATAGGAAATAATTATGTATATGGTAGTTATAGGAAGTTAATAACCACTAAAAGGTACCCAAGCCAAATAAAGAAACATAAAATATTAATAAAAAAGAAGAAATTAAAATGAGTAAGTACAAAATTTTCAAGAGAAATATATTTTCTTAGCCGCTTTCAAAAATAAAGCCGATAAACTGTATAACTTTTTTTGTATTTATATACTTTTTAGGCTAACGAATGCAATTAGTTTCCATCGATCCGTGCGAATTTTCAATTCAATTCATCGCAATTTATTTTAGCTTCGTCATACCATCAAAAGTCAAAACGTATCTAAAAGAATAGTATCCAAAGAGAAAGTCATAGATACAATATAGAATGGAATCATAAATTCATCTACTCCTTTTTCGTCTTCTAGATTTTGAAGACAAAAAAGAGTTATCAAGCAGAAAAGCAAAAATAAATTTATTTGCATCAGCTTTCAAATTTTAATTATCACCCTTTATTCTTAGTGATCTTTTATGTCCTTGCCAGAAGCTTATATTTTACATTTATTTTATCATTTGTCTATAAATCCAGCTTTAGCCCTTAATGGATTATCTCATAGCCGATACAAGGTGAAGAAAAAAACATTTTGAAATCAAATTTCGAATAAAAAAGGTACTTAACATTATTGGATCCTAGTTAAAGAATCGATGCTTTCAAATCCTCATTTTAAAAAGTGACTTTAGCTAATAGTCTAAATCCTGCTCACTACAAGTCAATTTCGCTAATATTCTTAATACTCATTCGCTATTAGGAATTTTGGCACCTTAAAAGTAATAGGATGCGTTATGTTTTTCTCACAAAACAGTTGAAGACTTTGCAAATTGGAAGGTCCAAATTGGAACGATCCACCGGCCCACAACGGAAAATCACACATTTTGAAGAATTAATCCAAGTAGCAGCTCATCAAACCACTTAAACTAACAATAGTTGATAAAGATATAAAATATGCATAATTTATGTATTATATATGTATAATCATGTATAAACATTATATAATCTATGTGTATGGCTAGAAAAAGCAAACAGTAAATATGGCTGGCTATATGTGTAAAGATCTCAATCATTTTTAATCCGCGCCAGAAATTATTTATATTCGGTAGCCGAAAAAGTATAATTTTTGTATATAACATACACAATGTATATATATATGTACAAAATAATATATAAAAATATACATATTTTCGTCTATTATTTTGAGAACTACTATACAGTGTCATTTTCCCAAAAGAAAAAAGAAACATCTTTTAGCATGTGATTCTATTTTGATTGTCAAGGAGCGTCCGACAGTATTTTAAGTTGATTTTAAGAATAACGTCTTTTAATAATTGTACAGTTATTATAAACAATATTTGATATTTTTCATGAGTTTATAAAAATTTTGGAAGTAAAAAAGAAAATTTACTGTTGAATTAAATCCATTGTATAGACATGAAATGCTTTCAAATTATATAACATCTTGTCACATACAATGATGAAGATGTTATAGCATTTTCACGAAGATTTGCCATTCAAATGTTGAAACAAGAGTGTTATATCATCTGCAAAATTCAATCTCACTCAGTAGCCTGTTTGGCTAAGTTTCTTCAATCTTAAAAACACTTTTTTTTTAAGTTGAGGTGTTTGATCAAACTTTTGGAAGAACAAAAGAGTACTTTTGAGGAGAAGCAAAAGAAGTTAAAAAGCACTTTTGAGAAAAATATACTTAGAATTAATTTTTAAAAGTTTGACGAAACACTAATTACTGCTCGGAAGTGTTTTCCAAATTAATTAGCCAAATACAAATTGTTTCTTAGCAAAAGTACTTTTGAGAACAACACTTTTGAAAAAAAACACTTCCCAAAAAAAGTTGATTTTTGCAACTTGACCAGACATGCTATTAATAACATCTAATTTAATGTCATTACTTTACTCCACCTTCTAATTTCAATAATGCAATAAATAAATAAACTCCTTTGTTCATAATGATTTTTGAACTAAATTTGTGAAAAATTACATTGTACTTGATATTTTTCTTGAGCCATAAAATAAGCGTGACGAATCACTCTCAGGTATATGAGATGGTTGAAATTTCTCGTCCATTCACTAGTGATGCAAGATTTAAGCTTTTGTGAACGAAGAATTTTTCGAAGATCATGAATATGAACTTATATACACCGACAGTCTAAAAAAATCATGTAACGATATATTTTGATCAACTTTATCAAATAACTTGCCTTACTTTACACATTACTTATCTCTCTCCTTTATTTTTTATTTTTATTTTATTTATTTATTTTTTTTATTTTTTTTTGTGGAATGTTACTTGTTATAGTCTTTTACACTACAATGTGTCAAAATTTAAAGAATTTTCCCTTGCTCAGACTTAGAGCAGATAATGGTGTAGTGTCAAATAAGAGTAGTAGAAGTCAATGGTCCAATGGGCCTCATATTGAATCTTATATGGGCCTCAAAGTAATTCTATTGGGCCTCAAATATCACCACATACGGCCCAAGAGTTTTCTAGACATCTTCGAATTTCTTCCACGAGTGTCTTGCAGTTTTCTTGCCCGCCAAGACATAATCCTATGTAGAACACTTTTAACTACATCCCCTCCCCCAAAATCCCGCAGTAGAAAACAAAGTTAAAACAAAAATGGAGTTGTTTGAATCCATGCCATCTTCTAAAACAATTTTGACGGCGGCAACTTCTTTCACTGCTTCCGCAATTCTCTTCCGATCCGTAGCTAGCGATCTTGTACCTGAAACACTTCAGCACTTCTTTTCTTCACGCTTTCAAAAATTATCAAACCGCCTTTCCTCACAGCTGATAGTTGTCATAGAAGAATCTGAAGGTCTCACTTCGAACCAGATGTTCGACGCCGCCAACGTTTATTTGGGTACAAAGGTTTCTCCTTGGACACAGAGGATCAAAGTCAATAAGCCCGACAAAGATGAAGAGCTCGCCGTCACTGTCGACAGGTAAACCTCGACTTGAACTATATATAGTTTAGCAATTTAGCAAGAATTATAGATTTGTGCTAAGTTCGTACAACTGAAAAATTATGATAGTGAGTGCAGTAAATTTTAAAATTTAACTTATATACGCTGCTGCAGGGTAAATATTTTTTACACCCATGATATAATCGTGCTTACATACATGGACGGATCTACGTGTATGGTTACGGGTGCTCGAGCACCCATTAACCTCGATTCGAAGTATGTATAGTTATATAGACAATTTAAGAAAAAGGATATAATAAATCAGCAAGCACCCAGGTAACAAAGAGTTAAGTGGGTGCTTTGGTTTATGATGGGTGCTAGAGCACTATAAAAGCTAAAGGGTGAGGGATCAAATCTCACTCCTTGCAAGTGTTTTTCCCTCAATTTTTTCTTATATTATCAAGTATTTTCTTTTGCCCCAATCATGAGGTCCTTTTTTTAATCTTTTCACTTTTCACTAACGACTTTTTTGAGCCAATATTACTTTTATTTTTTTGCTTCTGACTTTGTTTTATCTTTTTTTTCTTTGCTTTTCTTTTCTTACTTTATCTAATTAATTATAGCAAAGAAAGAAAAAGAAAATTTGCTTTAGAAAAATAAAGAATCCTTCCCGAACTGCAAAATTCATAGATCTTTTTCTTGCTAATTGTGTTATCCATCAGAGTTTCACGGCGTCTATAATATTAATATCATGATTTTCTAATTAAATTTTTCTTATTGTATTTAAATAGTTGCATACTTATACGATGAGATTGATAGTAACTTTACGTCAAAAAAAGTTAAGCACCCACGAAACTAAAATCCTGGATCCGCCACTGCTTACATATATGATTTAATTTTTGTTAGTTGGTGGGATAAGAGAATTAGCTGAATTATACTCGCTTTTTGATTGATGAGCAATTGATGGAATGACTAATGGAGTTATCTGTATCTTTTAATCTCTTACAACAGATTATTTACTTTATTTTTCATGCTATCATATTAAATTTGTCAGAAATCAATGGCAGAGCTGAGTGGAGGAAATCTTTGAAAAATTATACTGTGCATACAGAGTAAAGATATTTTTTTGAGTATACATGAACAATTGAATCTCCTGATATAAGGAAAAAGTCTTGTGAAGCGGCAAAAGGGGATAAATAATGCCTTAGCTCACTGGTTTAAATCCCAGGTGTGACATTGTAAAGTGTTTCTGACTTGGCACCACAAATACTAAGAAAGGTTACTCTTTATTGTAGGTAACTTAACCTGACAAAGTACTTAAATTTTAAGCGTACTGATTTAAAATCTTGGATCCGCAGGTACCAAGAAGTAACAGATTGTTATGAAAATGTGAATTTCACCTGGATTTTGAAGTCCATGGGAATTAAACAGAGTGACAAGAGCTCTAATCCCAAGACAGAGCTTCGATATTTTGAGTTGAGTTTTCACAAGAAGAAAAAGGAGATGGTTTTAAAATCTTATTTACCATATATATTAAGTAGGGCCAAAGAGATTAAGGAAGAGAAAAAAGCAGTGCGGTTACATACAGTGGATTATAATGGGACTGATTATTGGAGTTCCGTGGTGTTAAATCATCCTGCGACTTTTGATACAATGGCAATGGAACCAGAAATGAAGGAGGAGCTGATTGAGGATCTTGACATGTTTGTGAGTAGAAAAGATTACTATAGGAGAGTTGGCAAAGCTTGGAAACGCGGCTACTTGCTATATGGACCACCTGGTACAGGGAAATCGAGCTTAGTTGCGGCTATGGCTAATTACCTTAAGTTTGACGTTTATGACTTGGACTTGAGAGAGGTGCAGTGCAATTCGGATTTGAGAAGGTTGTTGATTGGTTCAGCAAATCGATCCATACTTGTGATAGAAGACATTGATTGCAATGTGGGATTGCAGAATAGAGAAAACGAGAATGAGACAAGTGAAGATGACAAGGTATTGTAATGCATTTATTTGAACACAGTTTCATTTTGCAATGAACTATTCAATTCCTCCTAACCACACTGCATATAAGAATAGGGAAAATGGTCGGAGCACTCCTCCACGGCTATGTTGCTTAGATTCTTCAAAATTTCGCCAGATGCGTATGGGATCCTCCAAAAGTAGTGCATTTTTGGAGGATACAACATGACTTTTAAAGAGTCCGCGCAACATAGCTCCACGGTACGAGGTATCTTAAGTCTTCAATTTGTTATACTATGGGGCCATTCATTACCAGATTTTAGCAAATTGTCTAGTAATTTCTCTTGACTCTGATAAAACACGATTGTGGACCCTAACTGAAGTTTGACGGAGGAAAATTCTAAACCGTAATCAGAAGTAGAGGGGTATATTTAAACCTTTTTTATGATGTATTTTGACACGAGAAATCCACTCATTTCATGCTATAACTCTGTTAAAGTTAAGGACAAATACAAGATGATTTGCTAACGATAAGGGTATGAATGACCCCAAAGTATAATATAGGGTAAAATTAAGATATTGCATATAGTAAAGGAGTAGCTTGATCCTTTTCTTTAAGAAATATCATTTGGTATCACTAGATATTGTTATTGTGTTATACTTTGACCATTGTTTTGCTAAAATTTCTACGGATGCAGATCACATTGTCTGGGCTGTTGAACTTTATTGATGGGTTGTGGTCGAGTTGTGGAGATGAGCGAATCATAGTGTTCACAACAAACCACAAGGACCGACTTGATCCAGCATTGTTGAGACCTGGCCGTATGGATGTGCACATTGAGATGTCCTACTGCACTTTCAGTGGTTTCAGGATACTAGCATCTAACTACCTAAAGATTGAGGAGCACAGCAAGTTTAGGGTAATTGAGTTTCTGCTCCTGAAAGTTAAAGCAACTCCAGCTGAAGTTGCAGGAGAGCTGATGAAGAGCAACAACGCTGAAATTGCACTAGAAAACCTCATCAAATACCTTTCAAAACAAAATGCATTGCTGACTGAAACAGATGGACATTAGGGACTCCAGCGGAGGACAAATAAATTCTGCAGAGTGAGATATTCTTTGATATTTTAAAGAGCTAAGATTTTTATAGTTCGTTAGCTTTTGTTAAACTTGGTAACATAATTATGCTGATTCTTTGATTCTATACATCATTGGACCACCATCTATTTATAAGTTTGGCGTGTTGCTTTACATAATCTACTTCAGTTAGTTGTGTCATTACATGGTTAGAAATATTTCTTTTCTGCCTTTCCTAGAATATTTTGCAGATGCAGAACTGAAGTACAGTCCATCAAATTACTTAACGCAACATACTAACAGGTATTTGCATGAATATAATTGTATTTAGTTATGTGGAGAGGTGGTTCCATTACGCCGCAAGTTCCGGTTTCTAACGTTGCAACATGACTCAGTTCTGATAATTCCATTTGGATACTTGTAAGTATATCTCTAGATCAATTCAAAATTTTGGCATATCTTAGCAAGGGATGTACTGACTGCCCCACGTTTCTTTTAAGAAAACAATGGCTTTAAACTAGTAAATAAAAACAATCAACATCCAAGAACGCAAAGTAATACACCATTTTATCAAAAAAAATCTATTTATCCCATTGATAAGTTTAAACAATTTAAATTGCCATACAGCAATCAGCAAGCTGTTTGGTGTTTGAAAGGAAAATGAAGTAATTTCTATAATAGAATCTTTGCTTGTACCTGAGCTGGTGAACTTGACAGACCCAACTGAGAATGAAAAAATAACCCCAATAACCACCAAATGACAATAATTTATCAGCTTTCATTTTCTATACAAAGAGTAATATCCTTGAAGAAAAAGATATAACGAGAGTCTTCATTTCCGATAATGTCATATTTTCAATAGAAATTCTGAGATGAAAGCTGGTTTGTTTACAAAAAGATGATTTATAGTGATTGTTACAAATGATAATGGTTAATCAGAGTCAGCTCTACCATTCCCAAATTTCATAAACTTGTGCAGTAAGTATCCTTGGACTACGTACAGCTTACTTCTTCGCAAACTGGACAGTGACATAAATATGAAGAAACATTGCTAGACGTACCTTCTTCACATTCAAATCCTGTTTCAGCACTATATGTCTCACAGCAACTTACCTGTGTTAGGGAACAAGCACTTCAGAAGCTAATTTTTACTAATTTAAACAAAGAAAAACAGTCTACCATAGGAAAAGAAACAATTACGTACAATCAAATGGAACATACCATCTTTGGCTGGTTTTCTCCTACTGGTTGCCTTGTAATGGTCGGTGTTGCCTCTATGTTCTCTAAACACTCTGCTTCCTCTCCAAAACTCATCTTCATGTAGAAAGAATAAGTTGACATACAATAACATAGGGATTTATGCAAAGAAAAGCTACTAATAATCCACATTCACCATTGATGTCTTGAGTCTTCTCCACGGCCCTTTATCTGACCTTAAACAACCACCATCATTCTCACACGTGCAGCTTCCACCTAGAAAATCTGGCAACTCACTGGGATCACATAGTTTTTGACAAGATGGTTAATCGTCTAAGGAACACTATAACCGCTAGGATAGAGAAAAAAAGAATTGGAGATAATTACCATTCATCGATGATTTCGAGCAGTTTGCCTTTATAATTGTTGCCAAGGACCTAGAAATTTGAAAAGTTATAATTCTTGATATGCCCGATTGACTCATATATATCCCTCCATCTCAATCTAAGACCAATTCTGAAGTAGATTACAGGCATCGATAAATCTCTTTCTTCATTATAAGACTTAAAGATTCAGAAGCTTCTTAAACTAATGATTACCAACAGATGATAGAAAATAATATAAGCCTGGTCAAAGGGAAGAAAACATGCCATACATGAATCTTAGAAGCGGTCTCAGGGTCAAGAAAAGGCTTGAGTATGTTCCAGATAAGCCTAAATCCAGGTCCAGCATTTATGACAAACATTTCGCCAAGTGTCTGCAAAATTATTTTGTCAAGTTTAGATATTAGTTAGCAGTTTACATGACAGTAGTCGTACGAGAAAAAGGAAAAGGAAATCAAAAACAGACATGTATTACTGCTAGCTAATAAGGGATATAGCTAATTACTTCAGGGTAAAAGTCATTATCAATCTTCTGCAGCTGCATAATGACTTCTCGTACAGGTTTGGAGAAATTCCTCAAACGCTACAATATAGAAAACAAATTATGAAACTGAACTATAAGAAGCACATTGTTGAAAATCCACCAGAAAAGACTAATAATTTAATGAATAGGAATATACCACTCCTTCAACATCCAAAATGGTAACACTTCTGTCTATATGTCTTTTTGCAGCTGCAGAGCAGGCAGGAAACCTGAAGGCAATAGACTTCTCAAACTCTTGAACATGGTATTTAACATATCGATCCAAAGTAGTCACTTCCAATAGCTTTTCCACATTCATTAGCCCCAATCTTTCAATATAAACTGGTCTTCCTTCCTTATCCGTGCCATGATAACCCTGAGGGTAGTTTTGCAGGACTTCATCCCTTTCATGGAAGTCAAAATCCTGAGGAAAATATTGTATACGATCAAGCAACTAGAAATAGTGACTAGCATCGATGTTTTAGCATTAAGAAGTGCAGACAGGAAGCTAAAACCATTCTAACTTCAGGAATGTTGTTTCTTAGTGTTGCCACAGCTAAAACAATAACGGATTTTCTCGATAATTGTAGCTCAAGCCATGAGATTGTCTCTTTTCTTATGTCTTTTCATTAGTATTCAAGTTATTCATGCTCCTTTTTCTGTCCTGTTTAAACAATATCATTTTATGAACATATAAAAAATATGAACTACTATGTTAATTAAAGGTTTTAAACCATAATGTGGGCCGGATAATTGAGAAAAACACTTTCAAATGCATAAGAAGACTAGACATGTTGTCAACCTCAAGAAAATCCAGTGTAGAACAAGCTAATAAGAAAATTCGAGAAAAAACTTTTGGCATTTTAAAAGTAACATAGCATAAAAAAGAAGAAAGTGGGAATATATAATCAATGTGATTGTACTGATAAGATAAAAATATGATTGTACTGATACAGGAAAAACATGTTTGTGCAAGGTTAAGAGAGAATTTCTGTTTCTCGAAACCTCAAATTGGTGAATGACTTGTAATACCAGAGTTGCAACCTCAAAGAGTTGCTATCCCAAAACTCACATGACACTCTCAAGAAACATGGCATTACAGGGGAAAAAGATAGAGCAGTAGCAGCTGAAAAAAGTATATCTACCTTGATAATAGTGTCAGTTCCAAAATCTCTCCTCCATTGAAGCATATCTGTCCACATGCGCTTAGCCTTCTCCATGTCAAACTTTCTAGCTTTTAGAAATCTGATAAAATATTGAACAGCTGAAATATAAGTTCATTTGTCTTCTATCTTTACATGAAATTTATGAACTCATGCATAATACAGGTTACACAAGGTGATTTCTTCCCATCTATCCAAGCCTTGGTGGATAGAGTTACCTGTTACTGGTGGGAGGTGTCAGGAAATAATCGAGGACCCGGACACCACGGATATCAAAAAAAGAAATACAGGTTACACTCTAAGCGCATGTGGTTAACAATTGGCAAGTGCACCTTAAGAATTTGAGATTATCATCATGCATAGCAGGAATCAGGTTCTCCACGATCAGCACTTGTCGAAAAGCATTTACAAACTTCAACTCCTCCCTGCCCAGAAATTTCTCTGTGGTAGAAGTAATTCCAATATCATTTTGTATCCTGATTATCTTCTCTATGGAATTCTCACCTTCAGGGGACAGCTTTCTCTCTTGTGTCTTAGATATACCAAGTTCATTCTTCGTTCCCTCGAAGACTTCAGAATGTAATTGATCTTCACCACCTGTGCAAGTGCAAATATACAGGTTTTAACCATATGAGTACTAAATCTTCAAGTAACAATGCTTCTTGTCGTATCAAAGTCACTTGAAAAGTATAATACAGTGGAGTGAATAAAATATATAAAAGTAAAACATAACTCAATGACCAAAAAGGCAAAATCTGAGTATGATAAAGGCAAAACAACGACGAACTTAGAAGCATCTTGTACACAACAAATAGCTATAACACCAAAAGGTCAATCTTTCAACAGTCGAAGCCTGGGAGGAATTTTTCAAACGAATGCCTGATATTCTACCAAAAGTTAATCAATCAACTAAGCCTCAATCCTAAATTAGTTGGTGTAGGCAATATCGATCCTATAAATCATAGTCTGACTATTTAACCTGGTATCAACCTACCAAAATCATGTTTTTCATCGGCTATATGGACCCTCCTTCCCAGTATTATAATAGACTATGTTTTGCAAACTCAACCAAATGACGAGCATAGATACTTTGATCACATAAAATTGCGAATATATCGTGTTAACCAAAGAAATAAAGAGAAATTTTCAAACTGATAATAGCAGAACAAATAAGAACAAAAAGAGACACTGCCTACATCATTGATCAACCGTAGGTACCTGACATTTCCGAGGACTAAAAAACCTTGAAGTTAATCTAAACAGACTAAACTTATCGAAACCTTGTAAAAGTGAATCTCTTTACCCTGCAATAAAGGTTAAACATTAATTAAGCAATCGGAAATGTCGAAATGGGATTAACTAGTTTAACTTCATTTACACTCACATGGAAACATATTTGGACTTTGGCTATGTCAAAGTCGAAGTGAAGAGAATAGGGGAGTTTCGTGAATCAGTTAAGCGTTCCGTCTACTTTTTGATAGCGGTTGGTTTTGTGGGACCCCTACTTGCTATGTGGGACCCTTTCTCTTAGTGGCGGGAATATGCCATTGATCGCTTCTGTATCCATATTTTATGCTCCAATCTTCTCCTTCTTACCAGAAAAAAAAAAAAGATAAAAATTTAACCGCAGCTTTGCTAAATAGTCTTGTTTATGGTGGTGTAAAGAACATTTACAAAATTAAGTATTTATTAACTAATCATAAGAAATTTTTTGACACATATTAATCGCTAATCTGATAAAGATTTAGTTTAAGAAAAGTTTTACATAAAAAGTTTATGTAATTTAAATCCTCATTTTAATATCTTATTACCAAAGTTTATAATTTAATACTACAGTTAAGAAAACTCACATATTTCTTTTTTCCTTCTCTACTCCTCTCGTGGAAGAAACTCTGAACCCACTTAGAAAACAGTTCCAGAAGATAAATATATGGTCATTTTATGCTATTTCATTTTTTTCCTCAGTTTCCGTTTGTCTGAATTTACAGACTAAATGAGATTAGATTTCGTTTTTGGATTTGTTTTGCCGTTGTCCCTATTTTGAACTTCCGAATTCAAATATCTTGGTTAATCGTTTTAAAAAACAAAACTGCGTTCTGGGTTGTGCTTTTCTGATCAGTTACTGTCCCGCGGGACAAGATCTTTCTAGTCCTGATGAGACCGAAAACGACGCCAAAAAATTACGTATAAATAAAACTAAAGGCAAAGAACTATACTTTTCAGTAAATTTTACTACGATTACGTGCAAGTTTTCCTCTTTCCCTCTTAACTTGGTGAGAAATGCAGATACCAGTTGAAATGGGAATATACCTATACCCGGGGGCCGCCTATCCATAAAGCTAAGTAAACCAACTGTTTTAGGCCCCACCTTTGTGGGGTCCCATTTTTTGTTACACCTAATAAGCCATGCATAAGTTTAAAAACAGGTTTTATTAAGTGAAAAGGTTTGATTTCTTTCCTTAAAAAGTACAGAGAAGAAAGATTTATAATTGCTATAATTTCTGCCACGAAAATTGCACTTAAAATGAATATCAAACCCAAATTTCGTAAGAAACGTATAATATATAGGAAGTAACAATTTGATAAGAATGTTGATAATAAAATCTCAAAATCTTTCAAATAGTCCTTTGGAGTTGATTACTTTATACATAGTAGACGAGGCTATTTTTTTCGCTTCGAAATAGGTTTGACCAATTCGAAACATATGAAAATATATTGATTTTCTATCTAGGATCCCTAATCTTGAATGTTCCTTAAAGCATAACAATCAATTCGATATTGATGGTTTAGATTTATTTTAGAAATTAAAAATATTAAGAAAAATAGTACAATTAGAAGATAACAGTTTAATTGATACACTCAGTCAAATAAAAAGATTTGATTCTTTTTCTAATGCCTTTATTACTTATGGAATAATGTTAATAACTCTTGTTACCGTTGCTTCAACAGAAAGAAATTTTCAAAATTAAAATTGATAAAATCTTACCTAAAATCAACAATGCCTCAAGAAAGATTAAATGGATTAGCTATATTATCAGTTAAAAAAGACTTATCAAGAGTTCTTGATTATAAGAAAATTACTAATAATTTTGTATCTAAAAAACGCTAGAAAAATAAACTTCAAATAGTAAATATTTTTTTTTTTAAATTAAGACCTACATAAAGTTTTGACTTTAGGCCACCACCCCTGCATGTAACCACAAAGTGGCATCAACTGAACTTGTATTTTATTTCATCGCTGTCAATACAACAGTGTGCCTAATGTCTTTCTTTTTAATATCTCGCAGGATGTTTGATACTCACATTTTAAGTTAGGACTCGTACGAAAATCCCACTTCGAGATAGTACTTCCTACCAAAAACATATCAACTCCTTAGTGTTTGTGCAGGAACCCATCTGTCCCTCTATGAATGAACTTATTTCCTTTCCTTTTTTTTTTCCCCAGTTTTGGTTGGAGAGAAGAAAGGTTCCTACAAGCATACCAATAGTCAATCATCTCCGACCCACCAACTAGAGCAATCGAAAACTACCTGATTAACTCAAATGTGAATTCAAAATTTAAACTTAATAAATTCGACCAAACTTATAATTTTCTACAAGGAGCATAGAATATTTTTAATTTCAACAAGGAGTAGAGATATTGCATCTGACTATTATACAGTACATCATATGTTGCTTTAGTTGTTAAAAAGAGTACACTAAGCTGATTTCTCATAAGAGATCAATTAACCTTCAGAGTAAAACTTGATCGATTGAAGGGCTTATATTTGAGCACCCCAGATGCCAGATGCCTACATACTTCTTCACATAGTTAAGAGCAAAATTCAACTAGACAACATTAACGATCACATGTAACGAGTTAAATTATACTAATAATATGCCTATTGAGCTGCCATTTGGTAACTACAACGCCACACTCGCTGATATGACATTTCTATAGACCTTAACAATTTGTAGACGGTGCAAGGCATACTCGGACATGCGAGATAAACATGAAACTGAATAAAGTTTATGTCCGACAACCATAAGTTTACCGGTTTGTTTTACATTAGCATTACAATCTATACAGATATTCACAAAGTTATTTTACATATTAACGGAGAGGTACAATTGATCTTTGAAGATGCTGACCACATTGGCCCCGATGAATGGCTCCCTATGTACACAGTAGTCCTTTGCTCAGACAACTCTAAAGCACACCTATGAAACAAGCTTCTAATCAAAATAAACCATCCTGTTCCTCCAGTTGTTTAAATTCAAATACACGTCGAAGGAAATTAAGATTCGCAGATTTTGTAGGGTTGAGGAAAATTATTGGACAATGTACCTGTTATATCAAGTTTCGCTTGGACCGCAGTTGAGTAAGCTTGTCCCTCCAGAGAGCTGTAGTTACCAATATACAAGTGAGAATAAAACATATGACCAGGGATATAAACTGGCGAAACAACAAAGAAAGGACAAAACACGGAGTAGGACAAAAAAACTCAGAAAAAAAAGGATAGATAGGGAAGGGCCTGTCAGGAAAAACCAGTATAGAAAGAAGGCTTGTCAATTCTTGCTGATAAGGTTACACTTCCAGGAAAAAAAAAACAAAAAAAAAGAACTCAAGTAAAATTAAAAGTTGATGCTTCAGCTTAGAAGAAAATGACCGTCCCCCTTCTGCAGGTTCTCATTGATGTAATTTTCTGGACCCATATAGCAATAACTGACAGACAAAAGGATTTTCTACAGCATGGAAAGGAAGAGGTTCACAAAGGATACATGGTAGCAGAAAAACCATTCCACGCAAAATCTGAACATGTTAACAAAGAGTACCTGCATCTCTATATCGTTCTTCAACTGCTGCAATCAGCATGTTCCGCACAAGAATAAACTCCTTTGTTTCAATGCATGGCCGGCCAGAAGGTCTGACCCACAAAACAAGTTGATTATGTATTCGATTGTTAAAACAAGTTTAAGATTATATTTGTCACAACCGAATAAGTGGGTAACATGGTCAATGAGGATACATATAGCCGGCGGCTACAACTTGTCTGGGAATGACGTTTAGTTGTTATAGAATAAGGTATTGTTAAGAATTCAGCTAGTTTCAAATTTCGAACTACTACAATTTTCTCTCTCAAACAGGAAATAATGCTGTGTGTCATTTTTCATTAAAATATATACCATGTAAGAAAATTGGGCCATTTATTGAACTGCTTTTTCTGACAAAAACAAGATGTGGACAAAGTTTCACAAGGATTTTCTAAAAGAGCTTTACCTGTCAAGCTCAGTGAACAATAAACCATCTGAACCAGTAGTGTGCACTGCTGGCTTCGGAGTTTCAACTATTCTCATACCATCACTGTAAGCCAAGTACTTGTTGACTTGTATTGGCACCTAGAACAATTAGACAACAGAAGCTTTATTATGTTAGCATTCACTTGGCGCAAGGGTAAGATAAAGTTGGATTACAATACCATCAGATTACAAGCGAGCAAATAGGACTATAGTGATGGGGACTAGATGAAAATGTGGATGGCCAGACACAGTTTCTACACTGTGCTGGATCCATTGATAGATTTGGGATTAAATTTGGGATTGACTATAGTTACATCCTTCAATTTGTTGTACTTGGTATGTAGGATGAAAGTGAGTGGGAAGGAGTAGTGCTGGGAGGTATATGCCCAGATACGAAAAATGGTGTTTACAGTCAACTGAAAATTGGTTTAAAATCCCTATAAGGGAGGAGCAATTGTAATCCCCTCTTCTCCATCATATATCGGCACAATACAAACCCTTAGAAGTCATTTGGTTTACAGCGGTTGTAATCTCAAGATATTATAGTGACCAGATTATTAGTGGAGGGATCATGGACTAGATTGTACTCGTATCACTTGGTAGTGGGTGGATATAAGGTAAGACATATATTGAATATGTTGGCAACAGGCTAATATTCTGAACATCATATCTAATCAGGTTATTATGCAAAAGAATTCATCAATTTTTGTTTAGAAGTAATTAAAAGAAGTTGATTAAGCATTATAGAGCACTTAAAAAAAAAAAGAAAAAAAGAGAGAGGCCCGCATAAAGGGCAACGGAGGCTGGGAGGAAGTAATCAGCAAATTGAATCCAAGTTCAGTTGATGGATAATAATTGTATACCTTGACTACACAAAAAATGCCACTTAAAATTGAACGTTACTAATTTGAGCTTGGTTAATATGCAAAAGCTAAAAATGCGAGCAACACTGCTGCCACGTTTCATGTTAAAAAAAATTGTGGAGCTACATAGAGAATAAAGTTATTCTCCCAAATTTTTTTGTAATTCTTGGATAAGATAGCAGGAACTAAAGCATCAGATTCACATTACGTTTTGCTTTTCTATTAAACACCAGAATCCACACCCCAAAAGGAGGACTAATAAAGAAACCAGAGGATAAATCTTGAAATGGATGAACTGAGAAGGTGCAGAAAACACAGGAAACACAGGAGGAAGAGGAAAACTATCTCTTGATTACAAAATTCTCTCTCAAGAGATTGTTTCAACATGTGGGTAAAATTCAAAATAATAAGGTATCATTAGCTCATGTATAAAACAGAAGTTGGATACTAGTTATTCACCTTGCTTCTCACAGCAATGTTGATTGCATCAGAAGGACGAAGATCAAAGCTAATACTCTCAGCATCATTATCTGACTGTAATGACAACCACACCAAAGGTGGTTAAGTTGTATCACCACAAAAATGTACTGAAACTTGCGAATGTGATCAGTCAGAGCATAGTAACAGCATTTTACACACCTTTGTCAGGTATAACTGGGCATAATATGCCTCATGCACTCTCTTGGTAACTCGAACAAGTTTAACCTTCCAACAGGAAAACTGCCAGATTAAGCCTAAAAGCTAACACAATTACTGGTAAAGCACAAATAACAAGCTTACTGTGTAACCCATCTTCTCAACCATTTCCTTCACAACTTGATACATTGTTGGTCTGGCCTGAAACAGAGGCAATGTTTTTCTTCTTCAGTAACGAGAATAGAACAATGCAGCTAATTTTGGCAGGATGGCTTTACCAGAACCTATATAAGGAAACTTACAATTTGGACATTGCGCACAGCTGCCATGAGCAGCGCACTTGGCATCTCCACTGTCATATAAACAGACACAGAGAAAAGATACAGCCTTATATTTTAATTATGCGTCTAAGAAACAATCTAGTCATTTAAACAAATGAACGAAATATCTACGTACAAACAATAATAGGGAGAAGAAGTCCTGTCCCATCTTCCATTCTTAAAACAATCGCTGGATGTGGAGCATAATCAGGTAGATGACCTCCTTGTGGATTATTATGGACACATTTCAAATGCCTGCCATCTCTCATCTTGATCATGAAACCATCTGGTCCACTTCGGACTTCAACTACACAGAAGAAAAGGAAAGTTACACCACCCAAAAGAAAGTTGCTACACTTTTATTTATTTTTGTTTGGGCAAGTAGCATATTCACTTCTTTTTTTTTTTTTTTTGACATATGAACTTAAAGAGGTTCTCATCCCTCAGTTTTTGAGGGATAAGACTGCCTTTAACTAAGGTGAAACAACAGATGCCAAGTAGTAAGGTCTGCAACCGGACTCCAAAATTCGACACGTGAAGAGATGCAGAAAAAAGATAGGAAAAATAATGGGAACATCGTCACACTGTTTGGCAGAATCATCTCAATACTAAATTAGAAGGTTACACTTTATATGTAGTGTCATTATTATTTGGTACAATGAATCCCAGCATGATAGTCAGTGTATTTATTATTTGGTACAATGACTCCCAGCATGATCAATTGTTTTTTCTAATAAAGAACAAAGTACGACAATAAAGAATATAGCAGTTGAGAACAAAGATAGCGTACCAGCTTCTACCACGCTAGAGTTCACATAATCTGCATCGTTTTCATTGGAATTTTCTGCCGTGCTACCATTTCCATTTGATGATGAACTAAAACTGCATCCAATCACCTTGCTTACTCGTGATCGTGGTTGACGAGCCACATTAACCCGGAAGCTAGAGATCCCATTGAGCCCCCAGAACCCACTCTTCAAAATCTTAGCCCTCACTACAGAAGATTTGACAGGAACAGCAGACTGACTTGTTTGCTTTCCACGAACCACAGGACAAATAACAGGCCCTTGTAGAGTGCTCATTCTGCCTACTCCGCAATCTACTTAGATAACAATAGATTAAAACCAAGGACATCATTTTTCCAACAAGATAACAATAGATTACAACTACGGCTCAATCTCAAACTAGTAAGGGTCACTTGTATGACTTCTCTATATCGATTCGATTCTATTTGGTCCTATTTCATTCCAATACCCAAGAATTTGTCGTTTAAAACAATGTTCTTTTTCTTTTTTATTTATTAAAAAGATTATGGCAAGTAATCTTTTAAGAGAAATACAGATCTCTATTTAGTTAAAGATGACAAATTAAATTGTTTGACAAACTACAACTGAATCCTAATATTCCTAGAAAACAGAGGATAACAAAGGTATTTAACCAATTTAGTATTCCAATTGAATTCAAAACTCAGTTTGGGAATAACATAAGTCAACCATTTGTCTGTGATCACTACCTAACAGTCTTTATATTACTGTGTATCAAAACATAGTTAAACTCGCATACACAGAAAAAAGATTAAATCTTTAAACTTAATTCTGCTTGAATTTCGATAAAATTCAACTTATTAAGTAGTATAATCCTTTGACCAATCCAAAAGAACAAGAATAATTGCGTTAGGTACTATTTAAGATCAGTACATCACACCTGGATTACAACCAACAGCTTCCGATCACTGATCGTAGATTCAACAACAATAAAGTCTTCAACTTTCCTGTTAATTATCTCAATTAATAACAATATTATATCAAGATTAAGGAAACCAAAAGTAGTTTCACAAAATCAGATAAAATAAAGGAAGTAAGATAATTGTTGAAGAAACAGAAATGGATAATTTAAGGCCGACAAAGAGGAATGGATAAAGGAGAAGAGAATTGGTGTGAGTGAGAGAAGATAAGAGATAGTACTTTTTTCTGTGTATTGAATCTCTCGAAGAAGAAAGAGAAATAGCGAAGATTAGTAAAGTCAGTAGTAGATATTTTAATCCCCATTGGGGACACACTGTGACAAGGAAACTACTTTGCCATTATGCTTTAATGATTTATTCGGAATGACATTTATGCCCTCTTGCCTTATGCCCAAGGAAAAGCATATTTTGTTTCTAGTATAGAAATAATATTACAATTGCCTCCCAAAAAAAAAAAAAACATGTTTCAATAGTTATAACTTTTTGAAGCTTTGTGTGTGTTTTTAAATGGAAAAATATATTTGCTTCAAAAAGTGCCTTTAGTTTTGTAGATTTCTTGTGTGTGTTAGAGAATTATTTTTCTTCAGGGTAATTTGAAAATAGTCTTTTATATCTATAAATAAGAGGAAGATTTATGTAGACTTTATTTTACTCGGAGCCCCACAATATGGTATATATTAGGTATGTTGTTGTTGTTGTTGTTTTAATCGTATATTTTTTGTATTTTTTATTCTCTAAATTCATATGACTAAAATATATTTTTCTGATTACATTCATTCTTACTATTTATTTTTAAAAATTATTAATATTTTCCTAATTATTTTACAGCTCCAATTTGATTGTCAGGCCTCGTACAAAAATTTCTCAATTCCTATATTCACTACTTTTTTTATCCTCTTTAAATGATTGATTGTTCTCTTGTATTAAACTTTTTAAAATATTAACATTCTAATTTTGTCAATCGCGACACTTTTATAGGAATTGACATGATCTATTAAATATATACCAGTTGAGACTAAATATATATTCTTTGTGTTAGGTATAGTGTATTAAAAAAAAAATTTCTCATTTTTTAAATAACCTAATTCGGCGTGGGGCGTCCTTATATAATTTATATAGATTGAAAGGAATATTTACTTTTAGATTTGTTGCAAATATCTGAGCATGGAAAAGGGTAGTCCTGGCAATTCAGAAAAATACAGGTTTGTTGCATTGGATGACGTCATTATCAAGCTACAGACAGATACCTTAATGCCGCCGAAATTAAAAACTGCCTTGGAAGTGCCACGTGTACTTACACCGGATAAGGCTCCTTCTAATTGTCAATTTCCCAAAATTCGGGCCCTTGTTTGCAAATATTCTATCACCCACCCCTCTGTATAAGATACTAGAATCTGGATCACGCTCAGATAAATAAAATTAAATCGAAGGTTTTTACGGCTCAGCACTTGCTTAATTATGAAAATACTGAAAAAAGGGTTGAAGAAAATATCTCTCCGGCCCTTAAAGTTATTGTTTTATTTATTACTCCACTATTTAAAAGTAAACTGTAAAGCTCCTTCCCTCCCATTTTTTTAATCTGATTTGGATTTCGAGCAAAAAATAAAATTTTCTTTGATCATGATCTTTTTATATACTTTTTAAATATTTTAAATTATTAATTATGATAATTTATAATATTTTTTATATAATTTTTTAAATATATAAATCTTAACTTAAAAAAGTTTAAATTTTTTATGTCAGCCCGCATTCAAAATTAAAAAATTTAACTTTCAAAATCCAAACCATATCAAACAACGTATAAAGAACGAAGATATTCAAAATATTTTGATTGGCGTAATTAGTTAATAGAACAAGCTCTCGAGCAATAGCTAGCTGGCATGATGTGCTATGGACCAATGAAAACAATATCCATTTAATGATATTAATGAGAGACTAGTTCAACTGCAGCGGCTTTAATTAGTAGCCAGGCAATGTGTTGGATATTATTTTCTTGATTTCTTCTTATTTACATTACAGCTTAGATGCCTTTGAGTTTACTTGGATTTCATATTCAGTTCATTGGCCACGAAGTTAGTGTATCCAAAGTATCTTTCACTTAAAAACAAGATTAGAAAGAGTAGGCAACTTATTAGGAAAGATGACGAGAGAATCAATTGGCTTTAATATTGAATTGTATATCAAGCAAGACATGACTATAGATTCATTAACAACTACTATATGTATTAAAAGCTGAAAGAATTTTGGTAATTATTAGACCACTTTAATCTTATCTGTAAAATTGAAATATTATTTAGGTAGCCTTTGAAACAATACTTATCTCGTGCACTGTTTTAACCGTGTTCAAGCTTTGACATGGTAACAATGAAGCCTGTGGCCTGTAATTCAAGCCAATAATTTCTCCCTTCGTAGTTGTAACAGAAGTATCCGTAGTTTCATTTTATATATGTCCATTGATCTATACTCTATAGGCGTTCAAATTTGTTGCTGAAGAATTAATCCAAATAGTCGTTCATCTAATTTTTTAAAATATAAATAGTTGACGAATGTATAATATATGGATAATTCTCATTTGTACTCAAGGACCCGCCACATTCCAAAAAATAATAAGAAGAAGAAAAGAAGGAAAAAACCTACAGATTAAGAAGGGTTCTGAGCTAGTATTGGTATTGTTCAACGTAATCCACTAAAAGGTTATTTATTGAGAGAGAGAGAGAGGAGAAAAAGTAAAAATATAAGAAGAATTAAACGAAAAAGAGATCACTTGAAAAGTTGAATATGCATTACTGACATATGAGAGAGTCTAGAATGCAAAAAAGAAAATATCAAAACAAGTAACGTTAAATTAAACTAACAAACCATCAATGGATCAAACTTGGTCCATCCAGCTACAACTTGAGCCTTTGTTTTTTCACAGAATGACCAAGTTTGCTCCATTAAAGAGCAAGGCTAAAATAGAAAGAAAAAAAATGAATTCTCAAGTCGTCTCTTTTGAGCCAGAGTATTAATTGCAGTCTCACAAGTTTTAGAGTTATTTAAGCTAATTAATTCAAGTGCCTCCGGCGAAGTTAGGCGACGGCCAAACACCGCCGCCCCCGTCCGTCATATAAGTCAAGCAAGACAATGGGACCAAACACAACCCTCTGCTTCTAAGATCTCTTTTTACTTCTTCACTTCCGTTCATCTCTCCCTAGGAAAAAAAATTAATTAATATTTCAATTTAGAAAAAAAGATTTTTTTTTTTTTTAATACTTAAAGGTAGAATAGATGCATGAAGTTTTATATATCTTACTCCATGCAGTGATCTGCTGGTTTTGTTGCGTGACGATTTCATGTATGGTACACTTAGTGTCTGCAAAAGGAAGAGAAACAAACATTCATCGGCAATTATACGGCATATACGGTAAATGTGCATATGTATAACGGTAAAGTTATCTCCGTATTACTTATAGACCTAGGATTCGAGTCCTGAAAATCACCATTATTGCTTGTATTATGGTAGGCTGTCGACATCACTCATTGAGGTGCGTGAGTGTGAAATTTCTTATGCATCAAGTTATCCTTTTTATATTTTTAAATATTGTAGATGCACGTAAAGACGTGCAGATTGATATAGCATAAGAATTAACAGGAAGAGTTTTTGAGTTTAATTATTTAGGAAGTGTTGAACATCAACATCTATCTGGAAAGCCCAAAAACCCTAGCTAGGTAGTGTGCAGGTTCTTGATAGTGTACGTTAAAGTCGGAGAAGATGCAATTGGAGCTCTATTTAATACAATACTATTGATTGGCAACTTAAAATAACTGTAAGTTGAATTTAATTAAGTTATATACTGACAAAGTGATAAAGTTTTTACACACTATTAGTGTAGCTTAAATTGATATAGCAAGTCACTCACAATTTATTTTAGGTTAACAATAAATACAACATTATTAAATAAGGTCAGCAGCTAAGTTTTAGTATTAACAGGTCACTTACTATAAAATCGAAAATTTTTGATGAAAAAGAAAATTTTCTGCAAAAGGACCGGCTAGGTAGATGCCAATAAGAAAAGTTGGCTTTAGCTGAATTAACACCAGCAAAAGTTTGTTAGGAATCAGCAAGTCAACAACTTAATTTATAGTGAGAGAAGACGTCCCTCTTAACCGACAACATAATTACACCCTAAAATGATTAGTCTTATTATACAAGACTTGTTGTTTCTTCTTCTTTTTTTTTTCGCGAAGCATTCCTATATTAGAAACTGGGAATTCGCGACTATTATGCAGGTACGGATTGGAGTTAAAAATCAGATTCGGACCAACTTAGTAGTTTTAATATAAATTTTGTATTTGTATTAAAAAAGTTATTATATATGTATCAAAAATTAAATTTAGAATCCAGTTACTAACACTTGATGTCGCTATCTTAACTCTACATTTACTATTATGTAAAGGATTTATAGTTTATACAACTAACAATGTAAAAGTATGAATATTAATATTTGCATAATACTAGTACTAGTACTATATAGAGAAGATTGTTCGATCAAGAAAGGAAGAAGAAGAAGAAGAATATTGTAGAAGTGAAAAAATGGTACCTCAACTTGGTTCTGAAGGAATTTGATATAACCAATAGCTTCCATTAGAACCGATGCTGTGTCCGTCTGCAGTATTCTCCATAAAAACTTGTCAAACATTCCACAAACTTCACTACATATGTGTCTCTAAATAAAGAAATTAAAACGTAATGCAAATATAGTAATTTAGCAACTTTATGCAATAGTGCGTTGTGAACAATATTTGCTTTCTTGGGGTTATACCCTAAGCATGCACTTCGCCACTGTACAATTTCATGAAATTTGTGCTATCCAAAGTTTGAATTTTTGGACGCCAAAACAGCCGTCCACTTCAAAATAGATCCAATCTCTACTGCAACAGTATTAAAAATATACTGATAATATAAAAAAATTCGTGTATATAAGTTAAATTATTTATTTCTAATAACTGTGTGTTGAGTTCTTACATCGACTATTTAGGAATGATAAGATGTCTTTATATGCTTTTGATATTCTCACCTTCTGAATTAACTTTTAGGGTTGAATTAAGCGCATGTAACATTACTTTTATCACTATGCATTACTTTGTAATAACATATGCTAACAAACGTACTCTAATTTAATTGATAATTCACTTGCTAGTTAATAGAAGACGTAGTATATATGGCATTACAATAGATAATTCACTAGCTAAAAATTTGAGATATTGAGCAAAGTATAAAACGTACCTTGCCAAAAGGCGCTACCAATTGTTGAAGAGCTGCTATTCTATCTCCTAGTTTCTCCTTTCTCACCTGCGCTTCAATAAAGCAAATTTATCCATGAAATACCAATCGAACGTTATAATTCATGCACTATCAGGTTAAGTTGATCGACAATAACAAGTAACTCTTCATATCAAGCATGATATGACAACCTTGAAAACATACTACTTAATTATCTACCATAATGGATAATTTTCACTGATAATGTAGTCTTTGTTTGGAACGTCAGTGTATATAATTTAAGTTGTCCGTGTGATTTAAAAGGTCACGGGTTCGAGCTGTGAGAACAACCAGCAATGCTTGTATTAGGTTAGACTGTCTGCATCACACCCCTTGAGTAAGTGTGGCCCTTTCCTGAACCATGCGTAATACATAATACTTTGTGCATCGGACTATTTACCTTAAAGGGTGGACAGGATGCGCGTGAATCTACTCTTGATTTCTTTGGTGCATTTTGAGGTGCCTTAGGCTCCAAAATATTGCTGGTCCTTTTAGCTTCAGGCACTCCATTACTAAAGGCTGATATCTTCAAGATTCAAAAAAAGAGTAAACTTTATCACATTTAATCATACCAACCTTACCAAAGCATAAGGCAAAAGACGAACTCATTTCTGAGGAAAGGGGGGAAAAAAGATAAAGAGGCATATAAATGTATAAAGCTGAAGTAACCTTTAGTATGAGAAAAGAAAAGCTTTCTCTTTTCTTGTAAATTATTCGAAAAGTGAAAAAGAAAGAAAAAAAAATATTTCTGGCTTTCCCCATTCTCTTAAATACTTAAGAATCTCAAACAGTATCCACAGAAAATGAAAGTTTTTAGTTTGATTAATTATCTTTCAATTCCTTAGAATTATTATGCAATGCAAGTATATATGACTCTATTAAGCTTAAGGTAATTAAATTACTCGACTCCTACTTGCTAGCAACGTAGTCAGCAATGCACATTGAAATGCATGCAAAAGCAAATAAACTAGAAAAATAAAAGAACAGTGACATTTGAGAAGAAGAAATTCGTAGGCCGTTCAAGGATAATATATAGTTGAAATTGAAAAAAAAAAAAAAGTGCAACTTGAAGTTAAAGTGAAAAAAAACAATATTTGAAAATTTGTAATTGGCCATATATTTCACTTCTAAAAAAATTGAAGTTGTGTGAGTGAAAATTCACTTGAAATACGCCTCAAAAACGTAGTTTCAAATATTTCATCACCAGTATTTCAAATACTGAAGTTCAGTTTTTGCCCATAATGTGACCAAACCATAGTTTTGCATAAATTGATGTAAGAAATAAGAAATAAATACTAACACTGGAGGAGCTATCTACTGGACTTTCACTTGAAGAATGCTGGAAATGATTTGTTAGGCCATATGGCTGGCTAAAGCTCCCTCCATATCTTGAAGAATTGACGAGATCCAACGGCTGTAAATTCATATCCAAAGAGCTAGAATTTGCTAAATATGATGCTTGATTTATATTCAAGTTGGATACATTTATTGTGGGATATATCTGACTAAATTTCCCTCTATTATTAGTACTACTACTAGAGTTTGAGGAGTAGAGAAGATTATGATCTCCAGGATAAAGTTGAAGCCCAGTATGGATCATTTGACATCCAGAATTAGAAAGAGTTCCAAACAGAAGTTTAGCATTCATATCATTCAATTCTCTTTCCTCTATATTTGATGGACTTTTCAACATTTGAGTGAATCTTGGATATGAATCTAATGAAGTTTCTTGCTTTACTAATTGGCTGCTCACACTGTTATTAGCCCAATGAAACCCCAAATCTTGAGTTATAGAAACTAAGTTTGTGCCACTTTGCTGCTGCTGCCTTACTAATAATGGATCACTTGAGTTTGTAGTATTGATTGCTCCACTAGAATATGAACTAAGACTAGTTCCAGCACTGTTCCTAAAAAAGGAAAAAGAGATTAGATAAAATGAAAGTGGAAGTTCAATAGTTAGACTAAGATTATTAATGGAAAAATGAAGAATTTTTTTTATCACTATTGCTTTTGAGGAAAAGTAACAATCAAAGTTTCAAGATTAATGTAAATATTGGTCCATGAAAAATGAAGGAAAAAGGAATTTAAGGGAACTTTCTATTTGTTGCACATCAAATCAACAAAGAATGTTTTTAAAAAAAAGGATAAGAGAAGAGATTCCAATATTCCCAAGTCTTTTTTTCTTAAAGATAGATCATAATAATGGGGTTTTCTTGCAAGTAGCCAAAATATAATCATTCATATATATCAAACACCATAACTAAAGTAGTGTCTCTCTTTTGTTTTTAGAGAGAGAGAGAGAGAATTAAAGTGACTTACAAGATAGTACATGGGGTCCAAGTATGTGTAGTGTTTGTTGCATCTCCATAGCTAGAATTAGAAGAAGAAGAGTTAGGAGAAATACCAAGAGGAAGTTGATCTTGGAACTGGAGTTGATGATATTGTTGGTGGTGGTGATGGAGATTTGCAGGCTCCATAATTTAAGAAAAAAAATGAGAAGTTTGCTTTTGCTTTGCTTTTTTGGCTTTGTTTTTTAAGGCACTTGAAAATCCCAAGATGAAGAATAATTAAAAAGCAATAGTTATTCAAGCTTCTCTCCTCATCTATCTTCTCTCTGCCAAAAAAAAAACCTTGCTAGCTAGCTCCTCTCTGCTACTACTATAGTACTATATTTAACTCAAAAAAAGAATTTAACATACACATATTTGTTATGTAAGGTGACAACCACATATATCATCTTCACTTTAAGCAACTTTTCACCATATAAGTCTTGTTCTTACTCATTCGATGTCTCAAGGGCCTTAAAGCAAACCTTGAAAAGAAAGAAAACAAGCAAGCAAGAAGAGATAGAACCCTTAGCTCTCATCATATATACTTGTTCTATTTTATTTATATATTCATGTTGTTTAATTCGACACGAATTTTAAAAAAGAAATAAAAAGTTTTACCACATATCCAAAAATTGACAATTTTATAACTGTAAAAGTATCTCTTTAAGTGTAAAACGAGAAGTTCTAAATCGAAAACTTTCTATTGTCGGTGTTAACCTTCCATCTATTTTTCTAGCTCGGATTGCTCTTATTATCTTTCTGGCCTTTGTTGTTGATATTGCTTATTTCTATTGTTTCTTTTCATCTTTCTTGAGTCGAAGGTATGTAGAAAATAGCCTATTTACCTTTCTAGGGTAGGGTAAGGTTTCTCCAAACCTTAATTGTGAAATTCCACTGGGTTTATTATTATTGTCTAAATTAAAAAGTTTTCAAATGTGGACATATGTCATTTTTATTGGAATGGACAAATAGGATATATAAGGTATACTATAATGTATACTATTTTTTTCCTTTTTCTGCCAAACTTTTTGCACCTTCACTATATAAAAACGAATTTCATGTCTCCCACTCTTGTCTCCAAAATTCTTATAAACAATTGTATTTTTTTTAGGTGGAGCGGTAGGGGGTTTGGGG
>MCJB01048727.1:0-13802 GCA_002018475.1 Nicotiana obtusifolia
TTATTGGACTGATCTGCAAAGGCGATGGGCAACCACAGATTTCATAAATAAGTGCGAGCAATGAAAGAAAGCTCGTGCTTCGGAGACAGGAGGCTCTGCACACTGGAGGTGCGGTCAGCCTCAGTTCAATAAAAAGAAAAATGGTACGTAATTGCTTAACTTAATCTTAATTTTCAACGTCTAATTTGTTTATTAACAAAAATTTATGACTTTTCAGGAGAAGAAGTTAGGCCGTCCGGTCAGGCAAGATGAGTTATTCAAGGAAACTCATACTGTCAAGAAGAAAAAAGATTCGGACGAAGAAAGGTGGGTCGAGGACCGAGCCTCGGCTGTACATGTAAGTTTTCAATTTTTATTAAGTACTTTGATTTAGTTTTATATAAGTTTTGAATACTAATTTATTTTTTCTTATAGAGTCGCTTTACAGCTGAGTTGGAAGAGTTTACACGCAGCCAGCCAGCATCTTCATCGGGCGAAACAGTCCAACCGTCAGACGAGGATGCTGAGAAACTATGGACGCAGGCGGCTGGCGGTCCAAAAGGGGAGAGGGTATACGGGCTTCCCGCTAAGCAATTCTACCGCTATAGGTGTGAAATGCGCGGAATAGGCAGTTCATCCGGAGGGGAGTCGCTTGATGGGAAGACCCTCGCCTCTATGCGGGCCCATGTAGAAAAGCTCACATCCGAGCTAGAAGCTGCAAAGCAAAGAGAGAAGGAGAGAGAAGAAAGAGAGAAGAAGAAAGAAAAACGTAGAGATGCTCAGTATGCTGCTCTACGAAACCAGATCAAATCTCTCTTGGCTTCTGGCTCTTTTCCAATTCCCCCGTCACCTGAATCATCGCCGGATGGTGTGGAATGTGATGACACTTCATCCGGCGATGACGATGACGATGTAGACATTAGTAATCGTTAAATTGTAATAACAACTTATATAATGTATAAGTTCATTTGAACTTCAAACCTTATTGTTGTTTAATGTTGTTGTTTAATGTGTTGTTTATTGTAGTTGTTATTCTTGTTGTTGTTTGTTGTAGTTGTTCTTGTCGTTGTTGTTGTTTTAATGGCAAAAAATGCTTCTTTTAGGAATTTGGTAAAACTGGCAGGTGGTGTAGCTGCCAAAACAGGCAGTTTCTGGAAAAAATATACCACAAAAAGCGACCAACTTTGGTCGCCAATTGGTCGCTATTTTGCTAGAGAAAAAATTGATTCAGCACAATAGCGACCAAAGTTGGTCGCTTCTGGAAAAATAAATAAAATTAAAATACTACATAAGCGACCAACTTTGGTTGCTTATGTAGTATTTTAATTTTCTGTATTTTTCCATAAGCGACCAAAGTTGGTTGCCTATAGAAAAATACAGAAAATTAAAATACTAAATAAGCGACCAACTTTGGTCGCTTATGTAGTATTTTAATTTTATTTATTTTTTCATTGGCGACCAACTTTGGTCGCTTAGTTCAGATTTTAATTTTCTGAATTTTTCAGTGGGCGACCAAAGTTGGTCGCTATTTGGCGTCCAACTTTGGTCGCTAACAATGAGTGACCACCTGAATACTGACCAAACCATTGTGGTCGCTTTTTGGTCACTTTTGGGCTGATAGGGACCAACTTTGGTCGCTTTTTTCGGTCGCTTTTTACCTGATTTTTAGTAGTGGAGCTAGAGATAGCAATATTAGATCTTTAGATGTATTATAGAAATTTATAACATTGAAAAAGCTTTTCTTTCTCAAAGTTTTAGATAGTAAGGTCTTTTACTCCTAAAAAATGGATTAGCGAGGATTTTTTTTGTCTCAAAATATCAACAACTATACAAATCTGCATATTAGTTCAACCTGTTTTTATGAGTCATACATTCGTCATGCTTTTGACTTTGTAAAAGAATTGTGTGTATTTAATTTCCTTCATCCAGTTTACACATATATACTCTTACAGTAGAAAGATTATTTGAAATTGCTCAAGGAATCAGGTACTTTTGCATCTAGTTAATAGGAATATACATTATATAGTAAGTCATTTAGGTATTGCCTAAAAAATTAAGTGTTTTAATATTATATTTATTTAGCGTTATGTTCTTTTTTACTATAATTTTTCAACATGATAAACTAGTTTTAATAAAATTCTTTGGACCTATGAATGGAGATATTTTTGAAACTCACACAAAAAAAAAAAAAAAAAAAAAAAAAAAATAATAATAAGTTAGACAAAAAGAAGCAACTTGGATAAAAAGAAACGAAGTGACTTAGACGAATCTTTTTTGTCGATAACCTCAGGCCCAATCGAATATTGATTAATACGTAACCGATTGAACACTACGGCTCTTCTGTTCCAAATGTTCTTGGAAATTCTTTCTAGAATGAAATAGAATCCTTCTTTTTCATTGTATTAGGTTAAAAATTGTTGGAAACTCAAAGTGACAAATAGATAGAAGACATCAAAATCCTAAATATTAATTTATCAAAAATATTAAACTTAATTAATTTTATAATTTATATAGTGATTATTATTACTATATTATATTGAACACGTTTGAAGCTTTTGGTTAAGTAGTCTTCGAAGTTTATGTGCCTTTAGTCCTTTATTTAGCACTGTATACAAAATATTTCCTTTTGTAATTCAGACTTCAAGGTTATAAGTATTAGGTAACGTAACTTAGAATTATAGTAGTAGTTATGTTACATCGTCAAATAAGAAAATACTTTGTGTAAGGTAAAATTTTAATTTATTTTATAGTTTTAAATATTAGGAAAAAGAGACTATTCCTAAATAGTAGGAAATTGATAAGGAAATTATTAATAAACAATTTCTTAGTTGACTAAAAAGTTCTAAATATTAGAAAAATAATTAAATGACTATCATTAAATAATAGAAAATTAATTAAATGATTATTCCTAAATATTAGGGGATATAATCAAATGACTATTTTATCTAATGTGAACTTGAGTTTAAAAGGATAAAAAAGGCGAACAACATTTCTCTAAGGATTGTTTTTAATACAATATAGATAGATATAAATAGATTAAACAATGCATAAGGATTACAATTTTGTCTGACATGAGCATATTGTCAAAGCGTAAAAAGTTAATTAATTTATTGTGTAAGTTTTTAAAATAATTCAATTATAAATAAATATGAAAATCGCTTTTTGATAAATTTATTTTTAAAAATATCTAATTGAATTGCTAAAAAATTAATTTATAAACTACGTTCAATATTTGCTTATTTATCCTACTTTCCATATCTATATTTTAAAAAATGTGGTCAAAATTGTCATTCATGGACGTGCTCTCTTGATCTATGCAAGATAACGTACAATTTTTTATGGATTTCAGTTGAGCTAACAGCTAACATGTATTAATTTTTTTAGAAAAATAATGGACTCCTAAACCTAAAATAAATTGAAAATGAGCGAAATTTCTAATGCGATTTTCATGTGTTATTTTTTTTTAAACAAAAATGTTAGATTATGTAGTTCAAATAAGAAAGAATTTAATACAAAAAATTTAGTTTATTTTAAATCCAAAATATTAGAAAATAATTAGATGTTTATTCTTAATATTAGAAAATAATTAAATGACTATTTTTTTAGTATGAAATCGATATTACAGGAGGCAATCTAATATATATATATATATATATATTGCTTAACAAGTAACTTGGCCGGCACAACAATTAGTATTATACAAAATTTACTAATAAGACTTAGATCGAATATCTAACAAATTTTCTGTTATGAATAGCAATTTTTCAAACAACCTATATTGAATTTATAAACTAAGTGAGATATGAAATCAGCCAAATCCAAAATATGAAACACAATATTATATAAAAATTAACTGAAGTTCGTAAGATGTCAGAAATGAAATCATCCAATCCAAATCTAAAGTATGAAACAGAGAATTATATCAAAATTAAAAGTTTGCAAGATAAAGAGCATACAACTCAATTGCCTTATACTTTAAACCAAAAGTATTGTTGAAAGAAATTTCCGGATGATAGGTTATATAACACATTAATTTTGTAAGAGATGCCTACAAATATTGCATACAAATTAAAGACTGGATATAATACAAATTGCTCAGCTATTATGTTCAAAGTTCTAATCAAATATGTGAATGCAAAATTCAACTACTAATATATAAATTATAAATACGTGAATATAAAATTCAATTATAAATATAAATATATGCATACAAAATTCAAACTACTAATACAAAAATTTTCTGCTCAAAGAAAGAGAACCTAAAAGCGTTATATACTATAGAAGATTAGTTTATCATAACTTTCCTTGTGTGTGAGCTTTCATACGAAACTTTCCTTGTTTGTATGAATTAGGCCAAATTTTATTAACTAAAAGAACTCCTAAAATTAAAAGAAGATTAAATATAAATGGAGTTTAACGAAAAGCTCTCATAATGTGTAATGGAGTGAACCAAAATATTTCCTAGCGTGTATGTACAATATTCCCCCCTAAATTGTGGGAAATAATTTATGGATATAATTAAATGACTATTCATAAATAGTGTATAACTAATTAAATTGCTATTTTTAAATAGTAGGAAAATAATTAAATGACTATTTTGTCTAGTGTGAACTTTAATTTTTAAAGGTAAAACAATCGAACGCCTACGTACTTTTTAATATAATATAGATGTAAATAAGTCTAGAACTTAAAACTAAGATGTAAGTCGTTTGGAATGGCTCAATGAAAAAATGATTAGAAAAAATCTTTTAACAATTATATACCTTGAAAAGTGCCAAATAGAATACAAGCACGTTCTTAGTGAAGAATCCCAACTGATGTATAAACCTAGGTCGCGTTTTAATTTTGGCACCTTTGGTTCAGAACTCTCTTAGCAAGAACAGCAGAATGATACCTTTTCTTCAGGCTGCTACAAAAGGGATCACTAGGTATAACGTATAAGCAGAGCGCCCTCGTCAATGTGTCACCCTCGTTGTACCTTTTACTTTAACCACCCTAGGTAAGTAGCGGCAGTGAGAAGCTGACTTTGATCACAAGGAGAAGGTGCTTCTACAGTCTACACACACACATGCAACCTCAATCATCCCAGATTACAGAAGCTCAAGTCGCTCTGTTGGTTCTTTGAGGCCAGAATAAAACCAAGCTTACCAGATTTTAGTGAAGCAATTTCACATTATATTTTAAGGAGACCGTTTTTAGAAGGCAAACTAAAAGAACAGAAACTAAAGGGAGCAGGTGAGCATGCTTTTACTCCTCTCCTTGCCTCTTTGGTATGGTTATAGAGTAACTGCTGAATCGAACCAGGTAAAAGGAACTGCTGAACATGTAAAGAAAAGACAAACAGGAAGCTGTACTAAGTTTCAAGTTTCATCTATAAATAGGTAAGCAGATAAGAAACCAGGTTATATCCATCTTAAAAAGCAATTCCAACATATTGAAGAAAAAAAAAAAAGGTAACATCAGTTCTGCTACGGCTATTCAGCAACTTCAGCACAAGAAAGACATCTGAAAGTACAAATCTAAATAAGGTTGGTGATGTATAATTGAACAACATTCAGGCACTCGATGCCTCTTTTCAAGTCCCCAGGACTTCGAGCGTTCCATTCCATCATGTGACAATCTTCTGTGCAAATTTTCCTGGCAAATACAAACCCGAATCAAGAAAGGTTGCGAATACATTTCAAACTTTTATCTGAAAAATTTGCAAGGTCCGCGCGCAGCTCTGTGAAAACTAGAAAAGTAGTTTCTCTTTAAGATGAGAATTTAGTACTCAAGATTCAAAGGAACTCTAGTTAAAAGTGGATAAAAAGATGTACACCTCGAAGAAAAGGAAGCATCAGGATTTCACCATCGTTCTTAACTCTGTTAAGAACCGTATTAGCTGCAGATAGAGATATTATAATACAGATATACCACTAGATTATGCTAGAACCAGTATGATGATTCATTAAGTGAGGTAATTCTACTACTACTACTACAGTACTACTACAACCACCAGAACTACTTGACCACTATGCAGCCAAAAACATTATTAATATCAAGTTATCAACAAGTTCTTCAACTTTTTACTTTGCAATTCTATCATCAATCGATCTTTGGAATGGAACAAACTATTGCAACCAGTCTACAAATATCACCAAAAACTCCTAAACCTGACCTAATTCAATTACTACAGCTAAACGTCAGCAACTATGCATAAACTCCAATAATTATTTTTTTGAGATGGTAACAAATAAAACTCCAGTAATCCTTTAACAAGAAAAACAGAACATTCAGCATATAAGCTTTCAATGGATGCAATAAAGTTCTGATTTAGTAGAGCTGAAGAAAAAAGATGATTGGGGCAAAAAATTCTCTCAAGAGTACAGAAATTTATATGCAAGATGAAAACAAAACTCAGCATGTTATACATCCATCACAAAAGAAGCCTTGACATCTTATCACAGAAGAAGCATGTCATCGAGGGAGCTGAAAATGGTTCACATTCAACACTCACCTGTCTGAGATTCCATGCAATTACATCTTAATCTTCCTCACTGTCATAAACAATTGCCATCCTGCGATGAGTTGTCGTCTTCCTTGGAGGAGATTCTTCATCCGACTCAATCCCTTTCCGCTTACTTGGTGCTGATTCCCTAGCATTTTGCTTCGGCTCCTGGCGAGTTTTGACAAAAACAAGAAAGAAAAGTGAGAGATATGAAGTAAATGATTTTAACAATCAAATTTCAGATAAGTGAATTCTTCAAAACTGCATGGCATCAAACCCTAGTTAAAGATTTATCATACAAAACAGTGTTAATCAGCACCAGAACAAAGATTTATAACCATAATAGGGAACTCCAAAAGAGAACTAGAAGTTCCCCGTCGAAAGCATATTTCTGTGATCCATCACTTTTGTACAGGTAGTATATTAACGGGAGGATGTTCTGGTTCTGAAGGTTGAAGTATTAGATTGATTTCGCTGTAATCTATGTTCCTTTCCGATCTTCCCTCTTGAGTAATCAAATTATACTGGGAGCTCCCCTGATTGTTGCATTTGTTGAATCTCAACAGGACTGATCACCAAACATGACGACCATGATTATCATTCTCGGAAGAATCAAACTTCAGAAGGGAAATTAAACAAAGGCTGCACAGAAAGAGAGTGAAACATGCAGTAAAAATATTACAAGATAGTACCATAAATGTTTTTCCCTCTTCCCTTAAAATTTATAATTCATTGATTTCATTTTGTTTTTGAAAAGATCTCTTTTGATTAGAAATTAGACTCCATTTCTCTTCCATTATGCTTATCTCCCCCTTGTTTCATCCTTTGATGTCACTGATGCTGCCTCGCATGACCATAGGAGCACGGAACACTGAACACGCATCTTCTTCTGGCTCTCACATGGTGATCAATGGTCATTGCAGAAATCTTTGCTAATCATACTGAGATTATTCAGAAAGAGGGAAGAGGGGAGATTGGGCAAATTTATGTGCTGATAAGGAAACTGCCACTGATGGCAGTCTTTGGCTTAGGTAAATGCGATGCAACAATTTGGTAAGTTGGAGTGGTGGCAATTTGCAAGCAGTATATACAAAGAAACGGGATGATATTTGGTAGGTGAACACAAAATTTGGATTTCGGCGATTTTTGAGTAGCACTTCAAATTCTTCATTATTGTTGAAGAACACCGAAACATCGAACTTGGAGTTCTGGCTTTCAACTTCAAGAACTTCTCCTATTCATGGAACTTGATACATTTTTCACTTTTTAAAAAAGGAGGAAATTAGAGACAATTTCATAGAAAACCACACCAAACAACCTAAAAGAAAGTCTACAGCTAGCCCCAAATTGGAACGCATTAAAAATTAAGAGATGAGCTCAAGTATTCTGCCTTATCAAATAATATGAGTTGAACTATCCCAGACATCAATATAGCCAACTTGAAAGAAACCTCATTTTACACATTTGTTTCAAGTCATATTTATTCCTGAGCAGGTAAATTTTTTAACTACTACATTATGTTAATCTATGTTGATTTATTGATATTCCATGCCTCAAATAACTAGACATTGCACATGACTCCACTAACTAATCAAAAATGGATATTTGCACCTGCTGGCACTGACAACAGTTTACACTTTGCTTTGATTTCACCAACTTCTCCACGGAACCGATATATCTAATTTACTATTGTGCCATCCAGCATCTCAAAAAATTCATATCCAAGCATTAGGCCCTAATCTGATAGATGAAGTGACACCAAAAGCTCACTCATACAAGTAAAATTAAGTAATGCTGACTTCTAAAAGTGGAATGGTTTAGAAACATAGAGTGTAAAACCATCTATTTCCTAGAGGCTACTATACCTGATCTCATATAATTCTCTAAAAACCAACTATTTTCCAGAAAAATGTGCCTTCGCATTTAATACAGACAGCTTTAGAAACAGGCCATAAAGGCCTCATTGCATGTTCAAAAGCAACGGCAAAAAATGCAACACCAGGAACACCTCATGACATATTCATATCTCATAAGTGATGAAAAGGCTAGATCCATCGTCCAATATTCTTCCTCCCTTGTTAACAAATTTACCTACAATTGTCAATAAAAGGAAATTGCCGCAAAACCGGAAAACTCTTTTTCTCCATCAAAACCCCCATCATGTCATTCATTTCAAGGAAACTAAATGAAGAGGACATTTATTGTTGTCGATAACTCAAGCATCTTAGATGCATTAAACAGATTTGATTTTGTTAATGTCACGTAGACACTTAAGTTTTAACTCTGAAGCACCAGAAAACCATTTTCTTCTGCTATTGGAATAGCGCCTAGGAAGATACAACTCATCTTTCAATTTGTTCCCCTTTTTCTTGCATTGTCCTCTTCTGAACGAACGTAACATTATGACCTTTGCCCAAAATTTTAGTGTTTAAAAAGAAAGTCTTCTTCATGAAAAATGTTGATGTATGAAAATTGCCGGCCTTGTTTAGTTGCTTCATTTGAATCTCGTGATACAATTTCTTGTTCTGTGACATCTAGGGTTAACGAATCCAACAGCTCGTCATGAGACCACATGGTAATATATCCCTCATTTCCATGCAATAATAACCACGAACAAAATTTGCTACAGCAGCTATTAAAGATATCAAGCTGCACTATTGCTTCAAAACTTGATCCCTTTTCTATTAAAGTTCTACGGTTAAAAAAGGCAGTGAACAGCTGACATCTATAACAGAGCATGTTTATAGTCCATAATAGCTCCGCAGACCAATTTTAATCAATTAAGCCTCAATGCAAAACTAGTCCCGAGTCAGCTATATAAATCCTTTTTCGGTCTAATCAGGCACTATTAAGAGGATTCATAATAGTCAAAGTTTTCCTACACTGGCAGTCTACTTACCATAATCCTCTTTTCCTTGAGTTTGGGACCAGCCAAACTTTGCAAAGCTCATGTAAGCAGAATTAGTCCATATATAGCTCTATCAATAAATAAGTTTCCATTTGTTGACCAAAAGGGATCCCGTGACAATAAATACCAGCGCAATCATAGATATACTTGTAAGATCCATTTTGGGAGGTAGTGCGTCTTGGAGAGCATAGTGTGTATACAAACAGTTAATTAGAAGTTTGACATGGTTACTCTTTTTCTCTTCCTTTTTTTTTTTTTTTTTGGGTAAGAGTAATATCCGAGCCACCTTGTGTATGCCTCAACTAAGCTATTGGGTTACCTGCTACACGCCAAGGCTAAGGCTGATAGGAAGAGTCACCTAGAGTCAGTTTTACGGAGATTCGAACCTTGGTTCCCGAAGTTGTTCCTCCAGGTCTCCAGCCCTTCTATCGTTATGCCATCCGTTACTTATGTTTAGTACAATTATTCTATGGCGCACTTTTATTGTTCATTAGCAAAATAAACTTTCAAATTGAAATTCCACATGTTAAATAAGTGAGCAAGAGAGTATTTCTTCAAAATCTCTTCCAAGAATTATTGCTTTTTAAGCACATGCATTAGTGTTCTTTTAAGCTAAAAGTACTTATCACTGTTAATCTAACACAATAATTAGTATTTTCTAAAAATTTGAAGAAGAATAAGGTAGATAAGGCAATTATCTGTTTCAAAATTCGAGCTGGCAGCTTTGTAGCTTTTGTCCTGCTCCTAGATATTTAATTTGATACGACATAACAAGTTTCACACTTCAGACAATCTTATCTCAAAATTACTACACGGGCAACACACAAAATAACTAGATATTGCAGTTGATAGCTCGTAGTGCCACCAATTTACTGCACAAAGGATACAGCAAGGAGCCCACGTGGTCTTGAAAGTCTCATTAGCATATCTAAGCAAACATTAGGTCAATATCTTGCTCAGCCACTCCAGCATCTATAAGGAATCCTTACCCTGATAAACATGTTTATAAAACTATCCTCAAAATATTTTACTGAGCAAACATCTGACTCGGCTGCCCAGGAAAATGGCACGCTAAGTCAAACACTATATGCATCTGGTTGAACCATCTCACTGATTTATATGAGAAGGCCTATGTGTCTGGAAAGATTACAGCAGTTCAGGCACGGCAGTTTACAAACTAGCAGATTAAGAAATACCACTCAAAAGTATAGAGAACTTTCCAGTAAAAGTTTAAACTTCTCCCAGTTACCTATTTATTAAACGCAATACATGATCAAAAGGTTCAGATGGGATTTACTGCAATGAAGATCAACTTCCTACCTCAGCCTCCTCTTCTGACTCTTCATATGCCTCTTCCTCCTCACCCTGATCACGCTCTTCCTCTTCTTCATATTCCTGCTCCTCCTGCACATCCCTTCTACGTGGGGGAGACCTCTCTTCTTCCTCTTCCTCCTCTTCAGTTTCATACTCAGACTCCTCCTTCTCGCTATCTTCAAAATCAATAGGGCGCCGAGAATGTTTTGAAGCAGATAATGATGTTTGTCTAGGAATATCTTTCTGACCAAGGGGAAAATCTTCATGTTAGCTGAAAAAAGTAGCAAAGAAAATAAGGGGAAATTTCTTCAATTCTACAAGACTTCTGCACCTTTTTTGCATTAATGATTCGTTTCTCAGCTTGAGCTTCCATTTCTAGATCTTCTTCAAAGCGACGTCGAGCAGCAGACCGTCGAGAGTCATAGTAATCAGTATCCTCTTCCTGATAATGAGAGAAAATTCCAATAGGCAGATATCAAGATAGATCAGAGTGGCAATTCTTCTAAGGAATACCGAGCAGTTCAACTAATGTCTCCCACAAGGCAACACCCATATAAACACTGAATCATGTGAACATATAATACATCCACTTCAAAGAAAGCAGGGATCAGGAGGTTTCTATGCACAATGCCACTGTATAATGCTTCCTACAATATGCATGGTAGATGAAAATAGAAAACCTTACCTCCTCAAGCGCATCCTCTAAGAAACCAGGAGAGAGTTGGCGCTCCCTACGTACAGCAGGCATGTATTTACGGCTGACCTTCTCCTTTTTCCGGTTGAGGATTACATTTGCTCTGATTGTTTGGCTTTCAGCCTTCATAGACAAAAGGAATGTCAAAGTCAACTTATCAGCTATAACATAGCAAAAGCAAAACATAATCCATTACTCATCAATTTTACCTTTTCCTTTTGCTCTTTCTCCCTCTCAGGGTCAATGTCAGTGAAACAGTTCTTCACTTTGTATACCTTCTTATGACGTGAATCAACAAGGGCAGTCAATAAACGGTGAGAGTTTGATGTCAAGGATGACGGCATAAACCTCATCTTTCTTAAAATTCTCCCTTGTGATTGTAGTATTCCCTGCGAGTTAGGTGTTTATGCTAAGGATCACTGGGTAATAAACGTTATAAATTAGACTTTTGGAATGAAGACAAAAAGGTAAACAGTATTCAACCTAATATGATCATCAAAGATCAATTGCAGCAAATGCTTATATTTGCACGTCATAGGCGTCAATCTAATCGCAATATAAGTATGTAGGCTGATCTCACACTTAATACTACCTCACTGAAATTGGAATAGCCTCCAGCTTCTGATTCACTTAATCTTTGATAGGATATAGCAATAGCAAAAATATAAAAGAATCAATTGATAACTAGCAAATGAACGCCATTGCTAGCCAAAACATTTTAATGGTAGTCTTCATTGAAAATAAAGTAGCAGGATGGGGCCATTGATAACACCTTAAAGTACAGCACCAAGAAGTAAGTCTTGTTTGTGGAATGCAGGAGATGACAGGATCATAATCCATGGACAAAGGAATTGAATTAAAATGGGATATCCAGTCTGTAGCTCCATTGGGCATTTAACTTGAAATATGAGAAAATTTTCCTACTCAAATTCCCTTGGCATAGTTCCATCTTTTGCATCAAGTAATTTAACCAATTGATATCCCAACCAACTAATGTTGTATTTTCGCCACAAATTTAACAACGGTAATCAAAATTCAACATGTTTCTTTAAGACCTTTCGATTGTCAGGCAACATCCATCATATTTCTCTTGAGAAACTTGCAGCAACTTCAGGCATTTTTCCAATACAAAAAGTACAGCAAATAATGGAAGGAAAAAGTACTAAAATTGTTGACCCAGAAAAAGTACCCCTTCCATCCTTTTCACATCACAGTATGTGAATGGAAACAAAGTTTAAGATGTTACTTTGACATATGAATTACACATTTTACCCACATTGGTTGAGGGAATGGGCTGTAATTTCCTCATATAGACAGTCCTCATCTCATGGCTAGCTTTTGAGATTGAGTTAGGCAAAGGTCAATCTTCTTTACATGGTACCAAAGCTTAACCATGCTGTTGTGTTTCTCAATACTGCACCCCAAGTTTTTTATTGACCAAGAAAACCCAAGGGACATTGATGCACAGTTTAAAACTCGGTCGAGCCAGCCCCTCTACCCTTCTCCGCTTAAATACCAGGACTATGATAGGGTTCAAAACCGTGATGTGTGCCTAACCCACACATCACGCGCTGCTCTTACCACTAGACCAAAGCCTTAGGGGAATAGTGAAGCTCCATGTAATGTTATACTCACTCCAGATGTCCAATCTTGGCCAGCGACTAGGTGTTATAGTGTTCCACATAAGTTGAATGAATAAATTGTTGTCTCCTTGTATGATCTTGGACAATTCTAACTTCATGAGCTAGCTTTTAAGGTTGAGTCCCCCAACATACATTTTCTTTACAATATTAGTTGGTACTGAAAGAAGTATTAATGTATTGGGTGGGAGTTAGTTTGATAGAGAAAAAAATCACAATCATAGTTATTAAATTTGAATAGTTAAATGGCCGTAAATTCTTCAAAGTCGTGTAAGTTGTATAGAAGGAAAAAAATAATTGAATGATATCCAAGACATCCCAATATAGAAAAAGCCCATAAATTGGGACAGAATGAAACGGATGGAGACATGCAGCCAAGCTTCCTCCGAAAGGGATAAAAATCACAGGTTGAGGAAGGAGACTGATCTGGCGAAAAAGTAAAGAGGAAAGGAGCCTTCCAATGGTGAAGGAAAGATAAGCAACCTGGAATGGAAGGAATCTGCGGATGGATAAAGAGACAACTAGGTAGGGAAGGAGGGAAAAGACAACGGGGACGAGAAAAGTGGGGAAGGTGATCAGAGCTGGGGTTAAGGAAATTCACAAGAGTAGGACCAGTACCGCAGAATGGAGCAGGGAAAAGATGGTTACTGTCTGCTGCTAGGTTTGACAGGAGGAGGAAGGACAGAGATGGGCAGAGAGTGTTTGCTTAACTTGTTTATGCTAGAGGAATGAATATCCATTTTGATTTTAAACCTCATAATCTACCCCCCCCCCCCCCAA